>PVJA010019238.1:0-38715 GCA_004027025.1 Myocastor coypus | reverse complement strand
AAAAAAAAAAGGAAAAGAATATACTTCTCTTTGGACTAAGAGGAAGCAGATACATACACAGTCAAATGTTCTGCAATTGCAGTGTGCCACCAGTGAAGCTTGTGATGTTGGAGGCTATTGAATCTAAGCCTCCTAAAGCTCATCTCACCAATCTAGCTCTGTGTTTCATGCATTGTAATTAGGCATCTTTTTTTCTTGCTGGGTGGTCAAGGGCAAATTGAAGCAAGACCTGTATAACAAAACATTCATTTTTTTGTATCTTCCAGGGTCAAATCCCCTCAGGATTAAGTTTGGGACCATATACAGTACTTTGCAGAACTGTTCTTAGTGTCAGCCTTCGGGATGAGTCACAGCCATTGCTTGGCCAGTTTGCTTTCTGTGAATGAGTTGTGTTTTAAAGACACTCAATAATTCTATATTCCTTTCAACACAAATTGACCAGTGACAACCTTTCCAGTGCCACCCATATGGCACTGTGAGAACATCTAGATCACTGGGTCCTAGCAGGTTGCTGGATCAGTAGCTACTTCTGGTTCAAAAAACACCCATGTGGAGTCACACAAGGAAGAGTTATGTGAGCAAGATGAGCTCAGGTGCAGTGACACCTCCCGGGAGATCAGCATTTATGCTTCTAAGCAGCCTCCTGATAGGCTCAGGAAGCAAGAACATGTGCTTTAAGGGCAATGCTGTTTTCATAATGTAGTCTAATGAGAGATAGAAAATACTGTTCACTGGATTCAGCTGTAGATGCATTTTTGCTCAATGGAGATTCCACTTGGGTAGCTGTAGGAATGAGCACCGGAGGTTTTGAGAACCTTGATTCCAACATAGAGACTCATGTTTCTCTGCCCTGCATGATGTGCTTGGAGGCCTGGGAAGTGAAGACCTCTTTCCACAGCTGCTGGCCACCCTCGTATCAGGAGCAAAACAAGACAACTCTGGAGCTTTGGTGACTTCAAGAAGGGCCTTGGTCTTCCTTCTACTTCTTTCCCTGGCAGGGAATGTTGTAGTCAGATGGTTGGGACTTTATTCAGACATTGACAGACCCATGTGTTCACAGATGCAATCACAGAGCTCAGCCTGGAGGAAGTTTCCAAGGCCTCTTCCGTTTTTCCTGAGATGGAAGAGAGCTCTGTAGTAACTTCAACACTTCTCTAAAACCTGTCTTCAAGGGGTAATTTTCAGCTGTTATATTGAGTCTTTGTTTTCTTATTTATGGAATTTTTGAGAGAGCCAACTAGTTGTACCTGAGCATGTGTGTGTCTGTTTCCACAGAATCTTACCATGGCTTGTCATTTCCCTTTGGAAGTTTTTTTCCCCTAAAGTTGTTTTAGTGCTTCTGGTATATTCCTTAATGGATTCGGTATCCCTGTATGTTTTCCCACATTTAAATTCTCTCTCCATTTCTTCCAAGTACTCCTTTTTCCTCCTACTCTCTTGTAATAACAGCACTAAGCATATTTTTCTTTTCTTTTACATTTTATTTTGAGGGATATTTGTAAGGTCTAAATTTTGGTTTTACTTTTAAATTCACTTGGGTTTAGAGGTCAAATGCAGCACAGCTGGGGTTGCTTTTGTTCACTGGTAGATAATTAAGCATGGCCCACCTATACCATCCACCCTCACTTTCCATTTATATGTTTTTCCTTTTCTTAATTTCTGACACTACATATAACAAATTGCTTATTATCATTCATGTCATGTCTTTTTTCCATTTGCAAATCTCTCTGTCTCTCTGTCTCTGTCTCTCCTTCTCTCTCTCTCTGTCTCTCTCTCTCTCTTAATTTCTTTCAGCTCCTGATATAAGAGAGAACTTAAAGGCCATGTTACAATATTTAGTCATTCTATACCCAGTACAGCAAATACCTAATCGTATATTAGCAAAATCACACCATTTCCTGTCCTACGTCGCCATCTAGTGTCCAATGTGCAAATCACCTGGTTAGTAATGCTGGAACAGAAATAGAACCCAGCAGACCAAAGGAGATCAGAACGGAAAGGCCCATTTCCATTTGTAAAGCTTGTGAAGATAGAAAATTGGTTTCACTTTTGCAGGACAAATCCACCAAAACCAAACTGTATGGAAAAGACCAGCCAAAAGAGTAAAGCTACTTCCGTTAACCTCTGAATCCCCTTCAAACAAGACTAGCATTCTGCTGTTTGAATCAGGGACCATTGTCCTTGACTGGCTCCTTTGCCTGCACTTTGGTTTTTTTATTTTTTACTTTTTTTTCTGCTTTTGGTCGAAGCTCTCAGTACACGGCAGCTCGGACTCTGTGGTCCTCCTGTTCTCAGCCTCCGTAGGGCTAGGATTACAGGGGTGCAGCACCGCACTTGGACCCATTCACTGGCCTAGCAATGCCAGTGTACAGTGCACTGCCAGGGTTCAACCCTAGTCCCTGCCCTTGCCTAAGCAGGCACTTAGTCTGCTGAGCTATCTCTCCTGCCCATAGCGTTCCAGCTTATAATTTGTTCCATAACTGGATAATCCTGATACTCAGGATATTGTTGGGGTTTGAAGTATTCCTCACTGCCAAGCTTTTTTTTTTTTTTATTCCCATAGGAAGTATGGAAATGAAAAGCCTAAGATATTTAATAAAAAGCAATAGTACAAAACAATGCCTTTCATTGTTGCTGTTTTCCTTACTTAACTTTAAAAAATATTCTCCCCTATTCCTGCCATTTTTTTAAAAGACAGTACAAAATAATATTAGGGGCTGGCGGGGTGGTTTAGCAGTCTAAAACACCTGCTTAGGAAAGCTTAGGCAACCACAGGGACTGCAGTTCAATCCCTGGCGCTACATGCTGCACCAGCCCCACCTCCAGAGCAGGCTGAGCCAACCATAAAAAAATTAAAATGGAAAAATCAAAATGATGCATATTTTCACTAAAGAAAATAGTATGAGTTTCATAGTATTTATTATATTGTATCGTGTTGCCTTAAAATTAGTTGTTTGTAATTCCAAATATATACATGCCTAATTGAAAGAAAAAAGAAAAAAAAAAGAAAGATAGGTATAAGAAATTAGCAAGAGGAGGACAAAGAACTGAAAAAGGGTGGCAAAATGAGCTGAGCTTTAACTGATCTTGTCCACTGTCCAGCAGAAATCAACAGCACAGCTGTTCAAACCATTCTGCTCACATAAACAGATACATCTCTTTCGCTAACTTCTTCTACCTTTCTTCCCAAATCTATAATTTCTTCCATTTGAATAGGTTCACTCCCTTTTCTCAGCATCTATTGCACCCTTCATATTTTGTTTTATCTTTCAGGTTCTCACACTAAGGAGACAATATGATGTTTGTGCAATATCTTCTCCTCCTACTCGGGGTAAAGCTGACATATTTAAGGTCTCAGATGATGACTCAACCTACAGCCCACCCCTTTCTAGAAAAATCAGCACCCTTCATGCCTCTGAGCAGGCAGATCCGCAGTTCTTCACACACAGGAACCAACCTTTTTACTGTTGTCCTCTGACAGATGCTTTGCAGACGACTTTGTGAGCTTTGACATCCATCAGTAGTCTGAGTGCCCATAACATGCAGCAAATTTTTCCTGCACAGCTTTTAGCAGGAACTAGCTAAAGAGATCAGCCCAGCTTCCTGTAAAGAGTTACTAGTTAGGTGTTTGAGGGGATCTGAGTTAGGGGATCAGATGATTGGCGAGAGCCTTGCTACTGAAGAGTGGGTGTGACCTGGCAGTCACAGAGACAGAGAACAAACGCGCCCATCACAGAATCCGGGCCGGCTGTGCAAGGGCCCTGAGCCTGCACACGAGGAAAGTGGAAGTGGTCTCCTCCAGTCTTCCTTTTGGTTGGCAGGAAAGCAACTGTGCCTTTGACGGGACACCTGAGGTCTTCCATCAGCCCAGAGAGTCTCTGTACAACAGTTCCAAATGATGGCTCACATGAGGGCAAGAAATCTGAAAAGGGGGACCACTAAGATAATCCTTATCACTCGCATGGTTACTGGGAGCCTTTTGCCACTCTCATTCTAGAAGATAATTCTTTTCTGCACTCTCAGATGCCAATTTTTTGTATTTGTTCTTTGAATTTTGGAGAACTGACTTTTTAAAAGTCTTTATATATTCTAGATACAAAGCCTTTGTCTGAAAGACAGTACACTATATATTTTTCCCAATTTGTGGAATTTCTTATTACTCTGTTCTTGATTTCTTTTAACTTACAGAAACTTTTCAGAAAGATGAGATCCCAATTGCTGATTCTTTTAATTAGTTCTTATACAATTTGACTTTTGTTTATGAACTCTTTACCTACTCTGATGTCCTTAGGATTTCTATCTAATTTCTCTTCCCAAAGATTTAATGTTTCAGTTTTAATATTTAAAGCTATGGTTCATTTTGACTGTAGTGTCATGAATGGTCATAGATATGAGTCTATTTTAAGCCTTCAGCATGTGTAAAACCAGTTTTTCCAGGACCATGTAATGAAGAGGTTATTTTTCTTTTCTGAAAAAAATCTCTATTTATTTATTTATATTACGGCTGGTTCAGCCTGTCCTGGGGGTGGGACTGGCACAGCATGTGGTGCTTGGGATCGAACCGCAGTCCCTGTGGTTGCCTAAGTCTGCCTGAGCAGGTGCTTTAGAAGCCTGAATTATCTCACCAGCCCCAAGAGGTAGTCTTGCTTCTAAGTAAATGTTTTGTCCCTTTGTTGAACATAAGGTGGCTAAAGGGTTGTATAATTGTGTCTGCATCTTTTAATGTGTTCGATTGTTCCTCAGTTCTAATTTTATTTTTTATTTTTTACTTTTGCCAGTACCATGCCGATTTTATTACAATAGCTTTGTAGTACAATTTCGAGTCAGGCATTGTTACGTTATGTTGGATCGTTCTCTGGTTTTGGTATTAGTAATACTTGATTACAGGAATAAATTTGATAAGTTGCTTCTGTTTTAATTTTATTCAAGAGCTGGAGAAGAATTGGCATTATGTCTACTCTGAATCCGTCAACACCTGGGTTTTTATTTTTTGGTAGAATTTTGATTGCTTTTTCAATTTCATTGACTGATAATTGATTACTTGTAATTTTTCTATCTTTCTAATTCAACTTTGGTCATTTATATGCATCTGGAAATCTGAACTTATTTTCTTTATTGTCCATCCTGTGAGTGCACAGATTTTGTAAATACGTATTTATCTGAATTTCTATGAGGTCTGTAGTTTGTTTTATACTTTTTTCCCTCTGCATGAACTGGAAATTTTTCTTTCCATTTTTAGTGAGTTGACTAGGAGTTTTTCAGTTTTATTTATTTATTTATTTATTTATTTATTTATTGGAAGAAACCAATTATTTAACTTATTAATTCTTTATGTCTTATTTTATGTCCATTACATGTATTTCTGCTCTGAGTTTTATAATTTTGTGCCTTTTTTGGGCTTTGTGGTTGACTTGCTCTCATTTTATTTAGAAGCTTAGAAGCTTGAGGTGTAGCATAAGATCTTTTACTTGGGTTTTTTCTTTTTTCTTTAGAAAACTTTTAAGTTTTTTTTTTTTTTTTATGTACAGAGTTCTCATGGTCTCTTTCATTGAACACGTATATGGCCTGGATAATCCGTTGAAAGAAGATCACTTAGTCCAACTTGATGAAGCGGATATCCTTCGCGTACTGACGGAAACGCTGGCGGCACATGCTCAGCCCGTACTTCCGGATCAGACCGTGTCGGTTCGAGCAGATGTGGCAACAGCGAGATCCCTGGCCGAATTTCCTCGGGTGGCTCCAGTAGAGCTGCTGGTGACCCATGTTGTTGTCAGACGTGCAAGGAGGCAAAAGGCTTCTTTCTTCATGTGAGAATTTATCTCTGTAAATTTTCCACCAAAGACTGCTTTTGTTGCATTCCACAAATTCCTGTAAGTTGTACATGCATGCATATTGGATTATAAATATTATTGTATTTTTTCTTTAATTTCTTCTGTGATTCATTGATTGTTCAGTAGTATGTTATTTAATTTCCATGCATTTATACAGTTTTTGCTGTTTATTTTGTCAATCATTTTCAGTTTGATTGCACTTAGTGCAATGATGCGCACCGTATAATTTTGACTGATTTTTATTCCCTTAAGCATGTTCTATGTGCCAGCACATGATCTATTTTGCAGATGTCCCATGTACAGCTGAGAATAATGTGTATTCTGACACTGCTGGATGGATCAATCTATAAAGGCTTACTAAGTCCATTTGTTGAAAAGTTTAGTTTAGTTCTATTATTTTTACCGGTATTTGCATAGTGGAACTATCTCTTTGTGTCAGTGGGGAGTTATAGTTCCCCAGCAAAATTATGTTATTGCTCATCAGATTTTGAAAGGCTGTTAAAATTTGTCTTAAATAGTTGGGTGCTCCTTGCTCTTGTAGTTTTCCCCTAACAAGTATGTAATGACATTTTCTATTTCTTTGAATGAGAATTGGCTTTAAGTTGACATTGCCATCAACCAGAATAGCTACACTTTCTTTTTCTTTTTCTTTTTTTCACACGGAGTATTGTGCACCCTTTGACATTCATATTGTTAACTTCTTTTCAAGCCAAATGTGTCTCTTGTATGGAACATAATGTTGGATTTTGTTTCTTCATCCAATCTGTTAGTCTTCCTCTGATGAGTAAGTGAAGTTAGGTAATTTACATCACATCTATGGTTAGAATTGGTGTGTGTTAGCTTACCTTTATCCTGTTATCTGCGTGCAGAAGACTCTGGCTTTTTGCAATTGCCTGGTTGCTCACTCTGCTTGGTAGTTCTTTTCTGTTGCTTTTTATGTTATAGTCATATTTGTTTCTTTCTGAAATATCTATCAGTTCTTTTTGTAGTGTTCCTTGGGTTGTCATGAATTTCTTCAGTTGTTCTTTTCATGGAAGTATCTAATCTCTTCATTAAATTTGATAGATTTGAATGATATAAATCTGAGTTGAAAGCTTTTTTTTTTGAGGACATCAAATATTATACTTCAAGTTCTTCTCCAATTGATGGTTTGTGTTGAGAAATCTCCTATGATTCTAATTGACTTCCCATGATAGATAGTCTGTCTCTTGTCTCTAATAGCTTTTACTATTCTATACCCCTGCTCATTTTCTGGGATCTTGATATGTTTCTTCATGAAGATTTACTTGAGTATGGCTAGCTGGAGTTCTACACACCGTGCTTCCCTTTATTTTAGTTCTTTTCCCGAGCTTGGAAAATTTTTTGCTGCTATGTCTGAAAGCACTCTACTTATGTCATTGGTGCTAACTCCAGCTCTTTCTTTTATATGTATTTCTCTTATATTATTTTGCTCTTCATTATCTTATAGCTGCTACACTGTTGTTTCCTGATGCCTCATTATTTTTTATGATATCTTTCCTTGCGTATTCACTAGCTGCAAAGCTATCTTCAAGTCATTTTCCCAGATTCCAGTGGAATTCCTCATGTCCTAGGTGTCTCCTTGAGTCTGTCTCAGGACATCTAGGTCTTTCATGTGTTATTCCTTCAATCTTTTCATCAGAGTCCTGTTCCCTTTTATTTTTAAAAAATCTAAGTCTTCCTTAGATGTATTGAGTAGTTGAGTCATGATTGCTGTCATGCGCTCCTATGCTTCAGAGATCATTTCTCTTATTTATTTATTTATTTATTATTTTTTGGCCAGACTGGGGTTCAAACTCACAAACTTGCACTTTTCAGGCAGGCATTTGTGCCATGGAGCTACCTCCCTGGCCCTCTCTTTTTCTTTTCTTTTCTTTTCTTTTTTGTTTGTTTTCTTTTGTCTTTTTGAGACAGGGTCTTGCTACATGGTTCATGCTGGCCTTGAGCACAATTTTGTAGCCCAGCCTGATGCTGAACTCTCACCAATCCTCCTGCCTCAGCCTCCCAAGTGCTGGCATTATAGGCAGCTTAGAGATTATTTTTGATCTGACTTTTCCATAGCCTCTTCGAGGATTTTCTTTATTTCAGTTTCTGTCATCTCAGAACTTTCAGGCCTGTGACTTCCAGTTTCTATTGCTTTTTCTCTTCCAGGTATTTTGGGTGGTCTAGATGTATTAAATTGCATTTTATTCCTTTCTTTCATTATTTCTTGTATCCCCCATTGCTCTCCCTGATTGTGAAGAGATGGTAATAGGTTAGGCTTTGGGTGAGAAAGGATCTCTTCATCTTCTTTAGATTTGTACAGCAATTTTTCAATTTTTTTAAAATTTGTTTTTTACTTGAAATATTATTTTAAAGGGGATTTCTCCTTTAATTTTTAAATTTTTAAAAAAATTTAAATTAATTTTAGTGAGAAAGATAGTGCTGAGATGGTTTCAAGACAGGTTAGTAGGACAGTTACAGTAACTAATACATTGCATATTGATGTCTTCTTAGTAGTTATTCAGACTAAAAGATGCAGACATGATATCTCATCTAAACACTATTAGCGCAAATATTTCTCCTTATTGAACTAAGACAGAGTACTTGTATATTTATTCTAATTATTTTATATATACAGATATAGGTAGATAGATGATAGATAGATAGAAAAAAATCATTACAAAATGGTGTTTCTTTTATATGCCCGTTTTTTGTTTTGCTTTGTCAGAGATGAATATTCCTTTGTCATGCAAATATTGTAAGTGCATGAATTTATCAAACTAACCTAATATAGTCCAATAGTCCATAATAGTAGTGGGTTATCAGTAGAACAGGCAATGTCAGAAGTTGTTGACTTGAGCCTTTTATAGTTCGGCATATTAATATAGGTTTACTTTTTATTCCTCATGGTTAAACTTTTCCGTTGGATGGTTAAAACCAAGATAAAGCAAGACCTATATGACAACAACAACAACAAAAAATGTAACTTTTGTATCTGACAAGGTGGAATGCAAGAATTCAGAGATTAAGAAGGCTTCCACCTGGATTTCAGAAGGCCTGTGGTCTAGGCAGTGTGTTCACAAGAGTGGGGTATGTGAAGTTGTGAGTGGGAAGCCTAAAGTGAATTGGAGGCCGCAGAAGTTTGGAGCAGTCATGAATGCGGATCATTTAAGGAAAGTTGCAAGGAGGGAGCACATGTGGGGTAAATGAAGCCGTGGGTGCTGCAGTCCCCAGGTGCAGCACAGGGGCAGAGCCATGCAAGGCTCACAGGCTGACACAGTGCTTCAGGTGGTCCACACGGAAATGCAAGACCTAATGTTTTCTCTGCTCAGTTTTGGACTCGTTCTATACCTGGTCCCTCATGCTGCGCCTGCCCCGCTTCCAGGGCATAGCGAGCAGGTGAAAGAGTCTGGCCACAGTGTGCACACCTGTAATCCCAGCACTGGGGTGGGTGAAAACAGGAGGACCAGAACGAGTCTGAGCTGCATAGTGGCACAAGTGCCAAATATGTAAAATGAAAAAAAAAAAAAAAAAAAAGAGCCACAGGTGACACAGACAAAATAGAACTCCAAGGAAGTTATGAGAGTGTGCATTATATCACGGTGAAATTTACATTATAAAAAGTATTCATTTCAATTAGCTTGATCTTCAAGAATACCACAACCAAGTCTGTTATTTTGTGTGTACCTGTGGGTTCAACGCTCACAAGATTCTGAATACTTTCTAGTAAACATGTGTGGGACGCAGGACTGCAGCGTTACTCTAGTAATGTCTGCCACACTACATCCACCTGAAGCAGGAGAGAAATGTTCCTGGGTGGCGATACGATGAGCAGGGTGCTGCCGCTGACCTCTGCTCTTCTCAAGCTCAGGAAGCGGGTTCATTTTTCCAGCATTCAATCAAAAATCCAGAGTGAAAGGGAAAAGCACTGGAGAAGGGAAATGACTTATCAAACTGACATGCTTGCATAAAGTTTCCCACATGGCAAGAGGGTTGAACTCTAAAGAAGTATGTCAAGTGCCTGGTATGTGAGGCTGTAATCAACAGAAATGTTGCAGCACAAGCTCAGTATAAAATGTTTGAAAGTGAATGAGAAACTACAGTTTCCCAGTGCTTCTCCCCCCGAGACAGGATTAGACCTCTTAAATTTGGCACTGTGTCCCTAGCCCTTGATCTGTCCCAGATCAATCAGTCAGAGACCTTCAAGTTATTCTTTGTGCAGAACCCACTTCAGCACTGTCCCTTGGCTCTGGGCAGCTGCAAAAGGCCAGGCCTCAGTGGGTAAGTCAGAATGCTAGCTGAGGGCCAGGGGTGGATGCCAAAGCATGTTGGCCCTCAAGTTTACAATAACTTTATGCCAGGCCCAGTCACATTTTTCACTGTTAGCTATGAGTGCTCTGTAATGCTGATACCTTGATAATAGTAACAATAGGTCAAACAAGTATCTCAGGGAACGTATCTGCATACCTTTGATAAGAAGCAGTCACTGATTGCTCAAATGACAGATAAGATACTTCAGAGGGCATGAAATTGGTTAGTCTCAGTGCACACATGTGTATCTCATCAACTTAGATTTGCTGAAAGCCCTTGAGCTCAGGTTCTGTTTCTGAGCCCCACCCACTCTTGTGGGGTGGAGTTCCAGGGGATGGGTTGCTCCTCCTCAGTAAGTGCAAAAATGGGGAAGAGTCTTTCTGCTGGGTGATTTGTTTTAAACTCCTAACTTTATAGACTGCGATATCAGGTAACAATACTTCAGGTAACCAGTCAGAGTTAGGCCCTGTAAGGAGTGAGTGTAAAAGCTATGAACATATTACAATGGTGGTGGAGGTTTGTTTCCTAAAGGCCAGCCCTGACAGTACCATGAATATTCTTAACCTGTCTAACTCATAGAAAATGTCATACATTATAATCAGTATTACCTGGGTGAATGGAGGCTTCATAGACGTCAATCATCAAGGAGCGTGTTCTAGACACCTTCAGTCCTCTCTCCAAGCACACCTTATACCTTCCATGAACACTTACTGTGTGACTTCATCCCTATGGGATCAATATGAACTCAGAAATTGCATTTATAATCTCATTAGTTGATCATATTTTCCCCCATATTTTACACACCACATGATTTTGCTTTTACCCATTGACTTTGCGCTGTAATAGTTTCCTTCTGCTGTAGGCTGTTGGCAACACAATCTTTTAGGATCTGACTTTTGCTCAGTAAAATATTTTTCATGTATTCCTCCCTTTTCCTTAGGATTTTTACTTTTATTTTGAAGAACACAAACTTGTCACTGTGGGTTGGGTTTCATAATATTTCTCTTGCATCATTTTTAAGCCTACAGCCCTGAGAATCCAGTAATTGATCTTGCAGCTTTAGTAGTGTGACCTTTCCTATTTAAGTTTTTTTTTTTTTTTTTTCACTTCTCTCAAAACCTTCTGCCTATGCAGAATTTGGGGCAAAAAATAAAATGCCATACTGAGAAACATGAGTAGTCTCACTCCAACACAAGGCTTTCCTCATGTGTGTTGATTACGGGCTCATCACCGATGCACAGCTTCTCATTTTTTCCTTGAATGTTTCAAACACTGCCTAAAGTCTCATGACCAATGGTCACATTTAAAGTAGGACTTCTTTGTCAAACTATTCATCAATTTTAAAACAACACTGTGATGACTCACCATTGATTGTCTAAGACAATTTTAGGGCCACAAAATCATTGGGTCCTTGTTGTAAGCAGCAGGTGCACATTGATTAAGCACTTCTGTATTATTAAGGAGAATTTTTTTTTCAACTTGGGATTATGAACAGGTTATTGAAGCAGAGTTCTACTCCTTAAGAATCTCATGGAATTTTCAAGCTCCTGCATATCTCTGTTCATATTTCTCCTCTGAAATGTCAGTGACATGAGTCACGTTCTTCTCTGGTTATTGTGAAAATGGCCAGAGCAAGCTCAGGCAAGAGGCATAGGGTGCCCTCTGCACAGGAAGTGATCTCTGGCTCCTTAGAAGCCCATTATGCTCTCAGTTAGGGTAGATTGGTTGCGTGCCTGTGCCTTCTTCCCTGTAGGACCACACAGAAATACATCACTGGAAGGCAAAATGCAGTACAGGCCACAGGTGAGGGAAAGACAAATTGTCACTAAGATACTTGAGTTTGGCGCTATTTGCCAAAGAGTCTTCCTGAAGTGAAGTAAAAAGCATTTCCATGAGAGCAAGAGAAGGAATACATATTTTTTTTTAAATTTTTTTAATCATTCATACTCTCCCATGCATGTGTCAACTGTTTGATTATTATTATAAGAGATGGGGCATGGATAAACACCACACTTTTTGGACAATAACAAAAAAATGCAGAACTAATAAATCTCCAAAAACACAACCAAAAGCAGGAGATCATGTCATTGCTCACAACTGTTCAGGGACGCATTTTTGCTCTGCTGTGGGTTCTGTCAACTCTGGCCTAAGAACTACAGCAATCATAGAAACCCCAGCTTTGGAGGCTGCACTGGGGCTGCATCTTTTTCAGAAGGCCTATGTGAGCCTTTTGAGTACACGTCTTAGGATGTGTTTGTACTCACTCACTGTGTTTTACCACTTTTTCCTAGCAAAGGCCCAATATTAGTAACCTAGAGATTGAAACGATCCCTTCATCACAAGTATTATTACACTGTATTGTAATCTGTAACTTCACTTTTTAAAATATATTGCCATTTTCAAAATCTGTAAATTAAAAAAACATTGAAAGAAAAATAGAACAGCATGCATTCAAAACACTGAGAGAAATTCTCTCATGAAGTTCTGTTAAGATTCTTCATTGGACAAATAAATGAAAAACTGCCACAACAATAAAATATAGCTCTAGAAGTAGGTATTTTTTTGCTACTACATAAAGTTTATTTTTGTAAAACACTTTCTGCCTGGGTGTTTCTTTAAAAACATCGTTCTCAGTGTTGTGCTGTATTCTATCACATGACTCTGCCTAAGATCTAAGTCCTTGGCCATGAAACAAACCTGGAAGTGAAGCTTTGACGGAAGAGGTTGCTCCTCTATCAGTCACTGTGACACCTGAGATGAAACCTTCTCACAGAGGCTTCAAGTCCCATGTGTACCTCCTCCTTCCCTAAAGTGTCATCTGGCCAAATTCCCCTCTAGGAGGCGGGACCAGTGCTGGGACTGGGGTCGCTCAGCAGCTGTTGTGGCTCACAGCATTTTCCTCCGATTCTCCGGTGTGTTTCTTTCTGAGGGTCTCTGGAACCTTCTGTTCTCCGCGTAGGATCTGTCCTCTGCATAGAATCAATCCTTAACATAGCAAATTGGAGAGGAAGAACTGTTTGGTTTGGTACCTCTTTTATTCTGCATCAACATATGTCTCTCTTTATAATATTTTTAGTATTGGCTTCTTTTGCTATATTATGTTTCATGTTCACCTTCAGAAAGTACTCTATTCTACAGCCCGGCAGGATGGCTCAGTGGTCTAAAGCACCTGCTTGGGAAAGCTTGGGCGGCTTCAGGGACCGCGGTTCAATCCCCGGCACCACATGCTGTGCCAGCCCTGCCCTCAGGGCGGGCTGAGCCGGCCATAAAAATGATTTATATATATATATGGTATATTATGGCCAGCTCAGCCTGCCCTGGGTGGGGCTGGCACAGCATGTGGTGTGCTACGGATCAAACTGCAGTCCTTGCAGTTGCCTAAGCTTGCCTAAACAAATGTTTTAGACCACTGAACCCTCTCACCAGCCAAAAGTTTCTCTTCTGCCATAATCTGTCATAACTTTTCCCAGAAGGAGAACATGAAGGATTGCCTACATTCCTCTATATTTGGTTAGGAGATCCTCAGGGCCAGAGAGTCATACTTGTGACCCAGTGGAGACGAGCATGTTCATCTTCAGAGACACAGAGAAGCCAAGCAGAATGGGGAAATATTTATGATAGATCCCTTTCACAATGCCTTCGCTGTGCAAGGCTGAGGAATTAGCATCACAAGTACAAGAGTAGCTTAAGCAACTTTTATCTTGTATAGAGTAAAATGTAAATGGCTGGTAAGAAGCCCAGTGCTATGTCGCTGTGTACAATCATAACCACTGGGGCAACATAGGAGACGCAGAAGGAGAAGGAGCAGAGGAACAGGAAGGAGAGAAAGCAGGTGGAAAATGAGGAGGTGAAAGATATTCTGGACAAGAAGAAGAGCAGCAGCAGGAGAGGAGAATAGGAATTGATTTTAATAATTTTCATACCACTTTATTTCCATTACTCCAGACCACCATCTTCACAGGCACACTTGAGCACTACTCTGCCACCCTTCCTTGAAAATAATTGTGAAAACACATTGCTGTCTTTCTCTTCCTGGAAAATTTCTTCCTAGGTTCTCATATTGTATGGAATTCAAATGAAATTAATGTAAATGCCATGATTTTTGACTCTAGTTGGTATATAAGAGTCTCAGGCATGAATTCAGCAGGAGCATGAAGGAAATATCATTTTGAATTTTGTCTGTAGAATGTAAGCATGCAATTTAGGCATGGAGCTAACATACAAATCAGTCATTTTAAACAAAAGATTTTATTCCACAGCATATTTGCCCTTATTTGAGCACCAATATCTTCCTCCCCACTGCCGACACAGAATCACGTCATCACTGCTCCATGGCGTACTCAGGCCTTCAGTCTTGGACTGTACCAGGGCAGCTTCTTCAGTGACTCTTGTCCTGCAGACTCAGCTTGGCCTGGGCTGCAGTGGAGGGTCAGGTCACTAGCATGAAGGTGCCTATGGGTGCCTGTCCTCTCCCTTATCTTCTGAGCTTCATTAATAAAAATTCTTACAAACTAAATAGATGCAGATTACATTTTTTATTACTTCAGTTCTGACAGAGAAACTTTGCCTTATATAATCACTATCAGAAATGTAATGTGTGAAAACAGAAAGATAAAGATTAATTTTCCAAATTCAACTAGGAATTTCTGTGGTTGGCTCTATAATTTAACGATATCAAATTAAGGATTTTTTTTCCTTCTTATCACGTAGATAGTACTGATACTCCAAATTGAAAAACATAAAATATGTACAATACTGATCCAATAGACTATGTCAGCTTTCCTCTTGTGAGATGTGAAGAATTTAGTAAATGTGTGCAGAACAATTGGCATCATATTAAAAAAAGACCAAACAATGTTATAATGTTGGCTGCTTGTGCATAGAAGCTTTGAACAGGGTAAGGAAGAGTAAGAAGAGCTCTGAGCTCAAGACTTTGAAGGACAGCAGAATCTAAGGAATGGTGGAAACTGTGACTTGTGGACAGCTCTCGCTACAGCTATTCCTGAAGTTCTCAGGTGTGGTGTGGATAGGAAATCCACTCAATTTGAGTTAAAACTACATATGCAGAATTATTGCAAGGCAAATGAAAGTGTCTCTTTGAGTCAGAAATGTATAGAATTAATGAAAAACCTCAAATAATTCTGACATGTTTCAGGTTATAGACCCACAACACTGGCCACTAAAATCATGGCAGGTAACCTTCATCAAAGGACCTGTGCACTAACAAAGCTCACTATGAAAATCTTCACTGTGTCCTTTGGCAAAGCGACACGTAACTTCAGAACAGGAAAATTGTACATTGAAGAGCAGGAAATAAACCTCACAAAGGATACTGAACACGGGATTTGAACTAATGCTGACTGCGGCAGGTTCAAAACATGAGTTGCCCTGCAATAAAAGTAGGGGTCTAAGAAAGCAAGACGATTAACAGACTTTTAGCCAAGGGCAAGCTCATAGTGGTCTTGAGGTTTTGAAATTAATTCTATGATCATTTTTCTCGATTCAGAAATCTTACTCAGGAGAAGTATAATTAGCCCTCTGTAGATTTGGCATATAAGTTCCCTAAATTTTGGAGGAAGGCTAGATAGTTTAGTGATAAAGTTAAAATATGAGATATTAGAATTGCCTCAGTTTGGTAGAATAGCAAATGAGAACAATGTTGCATCAGTCATAGGAAGGCCAAGGTTAGTGTCACCAGCAAGATTTAAAAAAGGGCAGGAGTGATACATGTTAAAGTAATATTCAACTCTACTAATTACTTTTGGCAATAAGATATATGGATCTTGGAGAATTCTGGCAGACCATGTGCTTCAAGTTCAGGCGACCGTAGTTGTGCTGCTTGGCCAGATGTGGCTTTTTTCCTGAGCTCACTGACACATTCCACCGTACGTAGGGTACAGCTGACCCGCGGTGACTGGGCTAGTGAGCCACACAGCTGGGTGCTCCACCTGCTGGCCCACAAAGGGAGCATGAGAACCTGCTGTGGCAGCCTTCTCCATGGTGCACAAGCTGCCCTTTGAGACAGGATAAGTGTACGTCACCACTACTACCAAAGGTTTAGAAATAAGTTGTCCTTGAAATAAACACACACTGGATACAGGACAATTTTTTCTTCACAGATATTTTTTTCTGTAAAACTAATGTCTGTGAACTCAAACAAGGGTTTGTCCATTACCATGTTATCAAATATATCTATGTTTCAAACATTTGAGCACAGTTTCAGGTTAAAGAAGGGTGCCTATGGGTTTCGGCTGATGAAATTAACTGATCTTAACGTTTCCCCATCATCCAGAAGCAGATGAACTGTGCAATGATGAAACAGTCTTTTGATGATGCAACTACATTGCTGTTATTTCACAATATCTGAGGGCTAGGAAAAAGTTCTCCAGAAGACTGTGTTAGCTTTAAAAATTGTTTGGTATGTGCTTGAGATATACGCCATTTGCGGTTGCCTCAGAGCTTGTGTATGTGTGCATACCACAACATGTTTCTTTTTGCTAATCCTGTGCCCCTTCTATACCTTGTACTTCCAATCTTCTCTGCTCTCCTATTTCCCCGAGCCTGATATCCATTCTTCTGGATCTTATTGGTCACCCTGTGCCACATTGGTTTACGTGCATGGAGGTTATTAGGGAAACAATTGCCCCTGCCTTCCTCCTCACCCGTTACCCTTCTTCCTGTGGATCCTTTCTCTCTCAGGAGAGATCCATATCTTTGTCACCCTTCTATCTTCTCTTCTTCATTCTCTATGGTTTTATACACCTCAAAAATATAGTTCTGAGTGAAAGAAGCAGACACCGAAGCATCTTTATCACACATTATCTCTCATATGCATGGGGCAAAGTACGTTCTCAATTCCTACCCAACATATGGTACTAGTTCTCCCAGTGCTAACATACTTGAGCCAAACTTGAACAAATAGGTAGCAATGAGTGTGGTGCACTGCCCTGTTACTTTTGAGAGTGGACTAGTACAAAGTTTCCTATTTTTTTTCTGTGTTACTGTTCCTGGCATTGTGTGTAGCTGTTCTACCTGTCAGTTCCAGAAAGTGGAAAGAACAAGAGCGACTTCATCGAACTGGAATCTCAGAAGTCCTCAAGGCCATGGCAGGACACTCAAGCCTCTGGGGTAACTTCCTACAGAAGAAGTTATGGTGGTCCTGAAGGTGAGCGGCACAGACTGCAAAGGAGAAACTGGACCATCGCTGCACAGTAGAGAGCAGTATGAACATGTTTGATGTGAGAACCTCTGGGGATCTTCAGGTATTATCATGTGCTTTTTAAAAGGTCATTGGGAAACTACAACAACCAGATGAGGCACGCTGAGGACTTGCCCAGCTCTTTCAGGCATGGAGATGTGGATTATTCCATTTTTTTAAAATCCAAGATCTGTTGAAATGCTGCTAAGAATATAAACATCTTTCTGTGTTTTGTCATCTTACAATGATTGACGTAGTGTCACTAGCTAGATGTTATTAAATCTCCACGAGAGCCGTGGATACAGCTGGATGTATAGAGCTGGCTTGACAGGCATGAGACACTGAGCTTGATGCCTGGAACCAAAGAAAGAATCTCTATGATAGTTCAGAATTGTTACAGATAGAGTAAGAATAACCTTAACTAAATTTTGTTTCCCATTCTGAGAAAAGAGATAAATGTCCCCAGGACTATGAGGGACAGTTGTATCAGTTCTGAGTTCTGTCTTGCCAGTGTTTCCAGATAAGGTTGCTATGTGGTCCACAGCACTGAGGGGAGGAAAAACGGCCTCTTTGTGAATGGGGCCATCCAATAGGCTCACAGCTGGAGAAGAATAAAAGCCTGACAAAGAGAAGGTCTGTTGCTGTGTTTCCAAGGGCCAGTTCCAAGAGCCACTCAGCGTCGAATCCTAACTGGGACTCTTCAGGGAGCACCCAGACTTTTGGTAAAGGACAGGCTTTGATGTTCTGATGTCTCTCGTTCTGTGACTTCCAGGTCCTTCAGCTGATTATGGCAGACACTGCATCCTCTGACTCTCAGACACAGACTGTTACTGTGGGCTCATCTACTTCTAAACATAACCTCAACCCTGTAATCTACCTCTCTCTAATGCATCACCAAAGACAGTATAACAGTGCAATATTTGACATTCATGTAGCTTTAATAGAAAAATGCTTGGATCTTAGAGAATTGTGTTTAAGGAAGTGCTGACCATAATTGTTGCTTCTTTACCATGATAGTTAGTTTTTGCTTGTGTGTATATGTTTGTGTGCTTAATACATATTCTGTTCTTTAAATATTATTAATTTTAATGAGAAAGAAATAACCATGAGACAGTTTCAAAACAGATTAGCAGGACAATTACAGTAATCAATGCACTGCATATTGTTGTCTTCATAGCCATTGTTCATAGTACAAGATGCAGACATGATAACTTTTCTAAACACTACTAGTAAAAATCTTTCTTCTCATTAAACCAAGAGAAGGTAGCTGTATATATAGTACAACTGTCCATAACAGTAGTGGCTTATCAGCTAAACTGGCAATGTCTGAAGCTGCTGACTGAGCCTTTTACAGCTTAGCATATTAATATGGCTGTACTTTTTATACCTTGTGGTTAGACTTTTCTGCTGGATGGTTAAGACCAAGTTAAAACAAGATCTATAAAACAAATGTAACTTTGTATCTGACAAGGTCAGTCAAATTCCCTTAGGATTTACCCTAATACCATAAAGAGCATTTTATAGGACTTTTGTCAGTGTCAGCCATCTGGATGAGTCACGGCCATTGCTTTACCAATTTATTCTCTGTGAAAGCCTGAAAGAATATTTTCTCTCCAGGTGACTCTCCTTAGGCACACTATACATCACTGATCCCTTTATTCTGTAGCCCATAATTTCCTTGAACAGAAAATTTGGGATACTACTGAGTTATAGGGCCAAAATATTGTCTATCACTGTAGCCCTTCATTTTCTCTAATTTTTTGGTTAAGTTGTAACGCTCCAGAAGAGAAGCTTAGTGACATTATTACCCTATAACATAGGCAAATGAGCTTAACACCACTATCTCTCTCAATATCAAATGCCTTAGACTTAACATGGAGCTGGCATTTTCCATCAATCATTGAAAATCTAACAAATCCCTATAGAATGTGATTATTAAAAAAACAATTATATATTTTTCCACAGAAATTTTGAAATCCAACCATACACAAATTTGTAGCAGGTCAATCCTGGGCATTTTTTTCTTGTCTCTTATTCTCTTTTGTCGTCTTTTTTGCTTTGAAAAAAAAAACAAACCATGTACTTGAGAGTATAGCAATAATTGATATGAAATTAGAAGCAGTGCGCGTTTAGAAGACCCAAAAATAGGCATTTCAAGCATGGTTTTAGTATTATGCATTACTATGCTCACTGTAGTTGCTTAATTCACAGCTATCAGCACATATAGTTAGTAATTTTATGTGAAAATTCTACCAATTAACTGTTCGTTTCAAAAACCTATTGGAGACTTTTAGGACCATTATTGTAACCATTTTGTGTGTATAAATGCAGTGTTTTGTCCCTCGCTTGTTTCCTAACTCTTCTTACTCTCTCGTTGTTTAATCCTTAAATTCTCACTTTACATTTAACTGTGTTATACCTTCCCATTTTTATTTCTTCTTTTGAGTTCTTATACTAGGTAGGCTATATGATATTCACAAATGTTGGCCTGGTTTATTTCACTTATGAGTATATCTTCATGATGTATCCCCTATATATGAAAGCTTCAAGTTTATTATTCTTATAGCTGTATGATACTCCATCGAATGAAAACACCACATCTTTTTCATCGGCTTCTCAGGTGATGGGCATTTTGGTTGTTTCCAAGATTTGTGTGTCACAAATTGTGCTGCTATAAAAATAGGTGCACAAATATCACTATGATACGATGTTTTCAGTTCTTTTGGGAAAATTCCCAAATGGGAATAGCTGGATTGAATGGGATTTCCAGACTTGTACATTTGCAAGATGGATAAGGCAATAATCCTAAGGATTTCTACCAGGCTTTTGAAAATAGCAGATAATTGACAGAACACTCAATTATGCTAACTCTATAAGTTTATATCTGTAAACTAAGCAACTACATTGAGGGCAGCAATGTGTAATACCAAAACCATGCTTGAAATGCCTGTCAACATGGTCTTCTAAATGAGTGCTGTTTCCAATGTCATATCAATTATTATACCCTCTTCAATGTAATTTTTTAAAAGATTATAAAAGAAAACAAGAGACCAGAGCAACATTTTAAGAATGCTTGGAAGCATATGGTAATGTTCAGTCATAGGTCCCATCTTCCATAACTAGGTCTGTTAAGGTGAACAACAGATTTGACGATGAAAATAGATACTATATCAATCACTGTTGATCAGATATTCTTGTTTTGAAAATCTCTGATGTGTGCATTATTATATGTTGCCTCTCTCTGTGTCTGCTTTTGTTTTTCTTGCTGATGTTTTCACTTGTCAAAATAAAATTATAAAAGAATTGATAGGAATCATTAGTGCAGTCATCTCCACCATGCTGCGTTCACACTGGCAAGATTTCCCCTTCCTAGTTTCCTGTCTCTTCTCATTTACGGTGGGACTTGCTTCATGTAAAATCGTATAGGAATTTAATATGTCATAATGTTGACTAAAGCAAACTGTTACACAACATGACACTTAAATGTGAGTTTGATTTATTTCACTTATCCAAAATTGACAAAATTATAGTTGATTTTTTGTTTTATTACATAGGTAATATTTCCATATTTACTAAAATATGGAAAAAATTAAAATGCACTATATAATTGAAGGCTTCAATAAGAATTATGTATGCACAATGTCTGCATAAGTCAAAAATAACAGAGCAAAGGCTGGATGGATAGTTGGCTGCATACATGTATTGACAAATGTGTGGATGTAAAAATAAATAAATAGGTATGGATAACAACTGATGTACAGTAGATCCTCAGGTGTATAACATTAACTCATACGAAAGGAGTACATAGTTAAGATAGATAAATGGTAGATATAAAGTGTGATAACTCAGTGTAGGAACTAATGGAGCACAGATAGATCAGTAAGAGAAATTTTAGAGGTACTTTGAAAAGGTTACACTATGATTTTTGTGTTTAAAAACACAATGCTCATAAACAGGTTGTGAGCTTGGGTCCTGGAATCACAGAATCTGATAATCTCTGAGACACTAGCAGAAAAACATGGGATGGGCAACAGGCCTTAGCTGGAAAACCATCTCGATATGCATGGGATTTTGAAACAGTAAAATGTTAAGTTTTGGTTATTTTTTTTTCTGTATTTAGGACAGGGTGTACAGAGCCTCACTACGTAGACTAAACTCATAGTGACTTTCCTGTTTTAAGCCTCCCGAGTGCTGGGATTACAGGCTTGTGTCACCATGCCCAGTTTTGATGGCCATCTCAGCTGTGCTCTGCCTAAGCAGAGAAGTTTTGCTTGTCTTGAAGTCAGACAGGCTATAGAATATGTCATGCATGCATTATCTAATGTGCCTATTCATTTTCTGAGTTTTTATATTGGGGAAGACATGCACGACATTTTCATTCTGTATCAGTTCAAATAACTATTTTGAATTGGCTTTTGAATTGTTAAAGAGAATGCTGTTTACAATTTTCAGCTTTAACATTACGGTTTGTAATTTTTTGCAATACCGCGATCAAACCCTTGGTGCTGCTCTTGCTGGGCAAGCACCTCTGCCACGGAGCAAGCTCTCTGTCCCTAATTTACCATTACTGAAGGTAAAACACTGCTCACAAAAATTGTAATACCCTTGTAGTATATTTAGTTTGAAGGTTGACCTTCAATTCAGTTTTTTGCTTGTAACAAACTTCACTGTATCTTTTAGTAGATTGCAAGTTCAAAAGCTTTAAACATATACAAAGAGTTCTACAAGAATATCATGTCATAAATGTCAGGGAAAGAATTTCAAAATATTCCACACCTTAAAATTAATAAATAAAACAAAAGAGAAATGAAACCAAAGCTGTATTCTAATGAGGAATGAAAATGAATGTGACGTATTAAATCTTTAAAATTAGAACCGGGTGTGGAGGCACACGTCTGTAATCTCAGCACTTGGGAGGCTGAGGCAAGAGGAATGGTGTGAGTTCAAGGCTAGCCTAGGCCACAAAAGTGAGTTCAAGGTCAACATGAACTGTGTAGTGTGACCCTATCTCATAAAAGACTGAATAAACAAATAAACAAACAAACAAACAAATAAATAAAATTAGAGCCCTTTAATAAAAGATGACACAACTGCTTATTAGGTTCATATGCTAATCAGAGACTGAAAATTTTAACATAATTTTAGCTATTCATTCACTTATTTGAGAGATATTAGCTAAAACTTGTCAATTTAGTCTCAACAATCAGGACAAATTGGTTAAAAAATTGTATTTTCTCCATAAATCATCCAAGTTTATTCCTAGTGATTTTTTTCTCATTTGATGTCAAATTAAGGTAAAGATAATGGAATAAGACAAGCATGATGGTGCACACCTGTAATCCCAGCACTTGGGAGGCCGATGCAGGAGAATCGGTGTGAGTTCGAGAGCAGCCTGGGCTACAAAAGTGAGCTCAGGGCCAGCCTGAGTGGCTTAACAGCTTGTTTCAAAAAGATGAGAGAGCGAGAGCGAGAGCGAGCGAGCGAGTGAGAGAGAGAACATATCAATATTTCACTTCTAATTTTAAATATGCATTGTATCAAATATTGGGAATGTACTACTAATGTGTTCTGAAACTGTCACATTGTTATTTCTTATTAAAAGTAATAAAATAAATAAAATAAAATTAATATTAAAAATAAAATAATAAAGAAAACTGAACACCAAACTGCACGGTATAAAATTGAAGCAATGTTGCAGGACAGTGAGGAGGGTTAGCGCATTGTGTATTGTCATCTTCACTGTAGTTGCTCATATTAAAGATATAGGCACGAAAAATTGATCCAATATTAGAAAAACAAACATTGCCTTTCAGTGAGCAACTCCCTATGAGTAGTATAGGGAGCACCTGTTACCATACCAGCCCATCCCCCGGGGCACACTGAGATGGCAATGGAGACGGGCATGGTGGCGCACGCCTGGAGTCCCAGCTTTTGGGACGCTGTACACAGGCGGATCACTATGAGTCTGCTCTAGTGTCGAGGCCCTGAGCACCCTGTAGACCCCTCCCTGAAACAGAATTTTGAAAAGCAGCATAACTAGCTTAAAATCTTTTCTGCATATGTATAAATGCATTCGTGTTTCCATTTTTTCTTTTCCCTTCACTCTTTGCTGTGCTCCCCACTTTCGTTTTCCTTCCTTTTTGCGTATTTTCTTCCCATTTTACAAGCATTGAAAGGAAAGCGGTGACATCTAGTGAGGAGAAAAGAGAGCAACAGCAAATGTGAGACAACAACGACGCCTTTCGTCCTACAGTGATGCTGAAGGGTCCTCCTCATAGGAAACCCGGTACTGCTGGCGATCACAAATATTCGGAGAAGCTGGCTGAGAAACTTGTCTTTGCGCTCTGCTGAATCGCTAGCCCTGCGCTGAATGAGCACTCCTCAGGGATTCTTTCACTTCTGGCTTTCTACAAACATTGCAGCCATTGTAAACTTGAACGGTAGATGTAAATATTAGTTCTATGGCAGATTGTTTGTTACACTTTTAAAGGAGGAGGAGGGAGCCTTCACTAATTAGCTGAACGTTAATTTCTCCACCCGCAGCTGACACCTTCATAATTCTGCTTTTCATTGAACAGGGAAGAGGCCAACACCCAGAAGAAGTGATTAGGACCCTGATTCAGCTTTCTGATACTCAGAAACAGTGAATCACCACATTTTGTATTCATGATTGGAAATGTAACACACTTAAGCTAAAAAAAAAGCTTGAGGAAATCAATTTCAGAAAAATGTTACTTTTTCTTATTCTCTCTCCACTCTCTTCGTTTTTCTGCCTTTCTCTGTCTCTCTGTCTCTGTCTCTCTCTCTGTTTCTGTCTCTGTCTCTCTTTCTAGCTCTGTCTCTGTATCTCTATCTCTCTCTGTCTCTCTGTCTCTCTCTGCATCTCTTTTACCCACTCAATACTTCCCCCCCTTTTTCTAAAGTACCCTTCTGCAGTGAAAGGCCTTACATGTTAGACAGTAATGCGCCCCCGAGTGTGTTAATGCTTTGTTTCTCTGCTTCCTTCAGACCCCTTACATTTTACCTCGAGGCTCAGGTCCCCTCTGTCTAATGACTGTGGAAGATACTGATACATGTTTGCGTTTAGTTTCTCCAAGTTGGTCACCCAATATCTAAACTGAGGATAATAATATAACTTACTATACATGTTAAAATCAAGAGTAATAATCCCATAAAATTATGTACTCTAAAACAAGGTACAGTAAAGATATATCATTGTAAGAGGAATACAGTAGAAGGTATAGATACAAAGAGAAATTGAGGAATATATAATCAGTACATACCAGCTCAAGAAAAAGCCACTTTTAAGTCCAATTCTTATATCTCTACTCTGTATATTTTGAAACCTATTGTTCACTTACAATCTTGAATCAGAACTTTTAAAATCGATAATGCACAATAATTTTTAACCAAAGAAATGCCGTGCTACATGCTTAAGAAAATATAGAGCAGTAAAAATAAAGCACAGAGCAAATGCCTTGAGCTGATGTACTGATTGTCCAACCTAAGCTGGTCTGCGGTCTTCCCTTCTGGTTTCTTTAATAAGTATTAAAAAATCCTTCATTAATGGATGTCTTATCTTACTGCATATGATAGAAATAAAGATATTGTAGATGTTATTTAAGTTATGGTACAAGCTTAATGATAGAAGGAGTGGGCTGGGAGGAGAAAGATGAATAGCTGACTGTTCTGTTCATAAAATTGTCCAAGTTTTATAAACCATGGATTGAAACTGGGTGTGTTTCAGCCGGCCAGTCCTTCACCGGTGAGGTGTCCTTCCCGTCATGATTACCTCTGTGGAAGACCGCGGGAGAGGTATGTGTAACACTAGCAGAGTTGCTGGTTTCTTCAACACTCCTATGTGGTTAAGGTAAAAGTTCACATTCTAAGATGAGAAGTATGATTCATGGGTGCTAGAAGAACTCTGTAATGACTTTTGTGGAAAGCAGATGCATAGGAAACAGTAGCGTTTCCAAGATGCTCCCAGTGGGTGGCTATGGCTGGGGACTTCTGCCATCTCCTCCTGGAGGGTGAGTCTATGGGGAGGGTGCTGCGGGAGACCGGCTGAGAACAGTGTGGCTAACTATCGTTCAGTGTGCGGGACAGACCCCACGAGAAGGAGTTAGTCTTTAAACCAGAACACAGAGCTAGGGAAATTCTGAACTAGCATGTCCATAAATTTCAGTGTATCTAATGTGTCAGGATTCCAGAAGGCTTGGATTAATATTTTCCCACTTAGCACACGAATTGGTCAACTTGAATGGCACTTTAATTCCAGAAGCAACATTCAGCCAGTGATGACAGATGTATATCTATACTGCTTGGTCAGTTTGGTTCAAGAAAAACAGCTGTTAAACATCTAAAAAAATGGTAATGGTATGGTAACTTCCTGATCTTCTTGGCGGTATATACAAAAATACAAACTGGTTATTACTGTAGAATATTTTTGCAAAGCAACAAAGTATTTGTCTATTTTGCACTGTATTAGACTGTGACAAATCTCCCAGATGACAAATACGTAGGGAAATGCGTACTTGCATGCTTTCGTGCATTTCCTAGGACACGCTCCCACTTTATCTACCTGGAAAGCACACGTTCTGTGTATATATCATCACTTTGGCTGTATTATACTAGACTAGCAAACACAAATTTGGCTTGTGAAATCCTACATATTTGGAAAAAAATAAGTCTATAAAATAACTTTGTCTCAATCTTTGAAATTTTTCAATCAAATGTTAAATATATTTTAGAATAAAGATGTAGTTAGGGTGATGTTACTGGTTTCTTCATGTAAGGTTTCAATACTTTTACAGTTTTGTTTAGGACATTTCCAAGCGCATCTGTTGAAAGGTCTGTGGAAATTCTTCTCACGATCACATTTTTACACCAGAAATTAGTAGGGAAAGTTGGAAATCAATGTAAAATCCCATTTTAATTTATCAATATATGTTATTGATAGCCTGGAGATCTATATTTTCCTTCATACTAAAATAACAAATTCACATAAACACCTGATAATTTCAGAGATTTAGATGTGGGAGTTTACACAGCAGTAAAGTGCATAAAGCCAAAATCTGCTGGCCCCTATTATCCCACACCCGAGCCCAGACAGATGCTCTTCACAAGAGACCCGAGAGCAAGCGTTGAGCAGGTTACGCCCCGTGCCCCGTGCGGTGCTCCCTGCTGTTCAGATGCAGCCTGCAAACTCCCTGGTGCATGGTGTGAGGGGTGAGGGGCAGAGGCCGCGGTGCTGTGGAGCTGCTACCAGGACGGGGCCCAATGAAGTGACCACGGGAAGTCTTGAGTTTCATTGGCTTAGCCTGACAGATCTAAGGACTCAGTCAATTTTCCAGGCTGAAGCTGAAGCCCAATTGAAGAAACAAAGCTAAAGGTTTTGCAAAGTGATGGTGCTGAGCCAGCGCTTCCTAGCCATGGCACTGTCTTGCTGGTGGCGTTTCATTCATAGTCCAACCAAGAAGCAATTGAGTGCTTGTATTTTATGTAGCAGGAAGACAAAGCCAGCATATAACCTGGGGCATCCTTGATGTATCAGCTTCCAAAATTCACATATCAGATGGTGCAATATAAATTACAGCAGTGCTCAGGTCTGGCCAGATAGCTCAGCAGACTAAGCACCTGCTTAGGTAAGTGCAGGGACCAGGGCTAGATCCCTGGCAACACATGCTGCACCAGCCCCAACCATGTACAGTGTGCCTGTAATCTCAGCACTGAGGAGGCTAAAAGCCGGAAGATCACTATGAACTAGAGCTGCGTAGTGAGACCCTGCATCAAAAGAAAATGTGTTCTACAGAATCACACTCTCTATAGAAAAATTAAGTATAGAAAAACTATCTATAGAAACACTCGTGATAAAACTAATGCCTCAAGAGAACGACTTAACAACACGTGATCATAATTAACTTGAAGTCTAAGTACTTGGAAAACACTGAGGATTTCTGATCAACCCACGGCTCACTTGCATGATTCACAGGGAAATCATAAGTTGGCATAGGGCAGCTCACCTAGAAGTGCCGATGCCCCTGGCAGTGCTGGCCATCAGCAAGTGACACAGGAAGCTTCTGCTCACAGCTGTGACCAGACACTGGCTGACACTGACCAAGGGGCCAGGAAGACAGCGATGGCTTGGCCCCCCTGTCCTCTCCAGCCAGAGTATGAATTTCGCGGTTGTCTCAGAAACACTTCCTCAGGGCAATAAACTGCCCCAGGAGCGCCCACTGCTCCATGTAGCTCTCCTGCTAGGATTTCATGCTGCAATGTACGCAGCACGGGGAACTCGCGCTTTCCTACGTCAGCTGTTGCTGTACCACTTCGTACATGCTAGGGCATGAGGCGAGACCGGGCTTCCTCTGCAGGATGGATTTCATGACCCTGACACACTAGCGAGCGTCCTGTGCTTTGGTTTCACCAGGGCCGGTCCCGCTGCTGCTGCTCATGTCAAGCCTGCTCCTGTGCACGGGTGCGATCTCCCGTCCCCCCTGTGACAAGACATGCACCCAGCACTACGGAAAGCTGCTCTTGCCCCTGACCACCGAGGCTCACACCATGTTGCACTTCACTAAAAAGCTCTTTGAAAGTTTCGTAAGTACCTCACTCTTTGCCCCTACTAAATAGAGATTAAAAATAATTTAATTTCAGAAGAATTAAAATTTGAACACCTAAACCTACTAGTTTCAAATAATGTATATTAACATGTGAAAGAAAATAATGATACCAGGAACAAGAATAAATGTGAGAGGGCTGGCCGGCAGTATAGCTCAGTGGATTAAGCACTGAGTACGTACACGTAAGTAAGGGTTCGATCCCTGGCACCACAGGCCCTGCCAGCCCAGCCCTGGGTGCTGAGCCAGTGATGGAGTCCAGGCTGTAATTTAAGCACTAGGGAAGCAGAAATCAGGAGGATCACTATGGGTCTGGGCTTCATAGTGAGACTATGCACGCACACACACACACACACACACACACACACACACACACACACAGATAATTAAAGTTTCATATAATCTTAGTTTGTGAAAGAAAAAAATGTTTTAAAGCATTTTTAAAAATTTTAAGAGTTCAAAAATGATTTCATGTATTTTTCATAAATTAAAAGCCCAAATATAAGCCCCTTCATTGGGGACACCAAAGGAGCACTGGTTTCCTGCTCTTGTGTCCAGGGTAAGGGCTCAGGTGCTTCCCAGAGCACACTGCAGATCTCCGTGAAATGTGTGTATCTCTGCAGTGCGGTAGGTGGAGCAAATAGAATAAACCTATGCTCATTTCGTGCCAGAGGGGAAAGCCCACATCTGAGCTTTCAGACTCGCTATTCTGGGAACATTGCTTTTGATTTCCCTCATCGGAGTCTGTAAGCCAAATAGAGCAGCAAAGCAACTGGTGGGGAGAGTGATTCTCTTTTTCACAAAATTACGTTTAAAACTGACAGCTCTGTATTGTAGGTCAGTGATGTGGTAGCGAACGGACTCATTCTCAGGCTTGCGAAGGCTTCCAAAGAGAACGCCTCCCGGTGTTTCCACACTGCGCCATGCCTTGGTTAAATCTTCCTGCTGCTGCAGCAGCTTCCTGCTTCCTACAGCTGCCTCCCTGTGCGCCATTAGAACGTGGCTGCAGGACGCAGTGTTCCTGCTCACCGCAGGGAAGGGTCTTGTACTTAACATACCTCAGTGACATTCCTTGAATTTCGCATTGGCCACCTCCCTCTCTCTGGGTCCAGGTACCTTCTCCCCATTTTCATTTCTTAATGAGATTACAAAATAGTAATAAAAAATTAGAAGTTATGCAGAACTCCTCTAAACGAAGCTCTGAGCTCAACAGTATTGTACTGCGCAGTGCTGTTTTCAAGTTGGTTGTTCAGATTACCAGATTCATGCATGCAACCCATTTTCCTTTATGATGCTCTGATTTTGCTGATCTTGGCCCATACATTGAAGGACGTTTCTCTATGTCCGTGACACATACCACGTGCTGTTATGTCTGTTTCTCCTACTCTGTCCCATGACCTCCGTCTGTGGTCACTTACAAAAGATCTGTCACTTTCTTCTCATCAGCGTTTTTCTTTGTGCCTCAGATAACTCCAACGTGGTCCTTAAGCTCGTGTTTTTCAACTGTTTCTGTTAGCATTGTGTTTCCCAGGCAATTCATCTTACCAGCAGCACCTGAAATCTCTCTCATCTCAGGGCTGAGTTTCATTTCCTTAGGCGCAGACAGGCATTTTATTTTCTTCATCCAGCCACCTAAAGGCTACTAGCAACAGCAGTTCTGGGTAAATGTGCTGTCATTAACTCTGGTACGCGTGCAAGGTCATAATGTACTGTTTCACCTCTTCGGGGAAGATAACCAGAGGAAGTGGCTGTGTGAGACGCAGTCTCCGTATTTATGGTTTTGAAAATTACCCATAGTGCATTCCCTCGCGGTTGCGACAGTGTACATTAAGTGCAAACATGCAGCAGTGTTCCTTTTGCACCATAGCTATCTTTAAACTTCCCAAGCTTCCTAACGGACTCTTTCAACTTTCTCTACTCCTTTTTTAAATTTTTAAAAAACTTTTATTATTATTTAAAATTTTTTTTTTCTTGTTTCAGAACTTTTGTTTGTTTGTTTATTTATTTATTTTTATGGCCAGCTCAGCCTTCCCTGGGGGCAGGGCTGGCGCAGCATGGGGGATCGAACCGTGATCCCTGCAGCAGCCTAAGCTTTACTAAGCAGGCGCGTTAGACCACTGAGCCATCCTGCCAGGCCCAACTTTCTCTACTCTTCTTTAATACTAGTCTTAGTATTTCTTTTGTCTAATACTAGTCTTAGTACTTCAATAATTAAGCTCGATCCAGTACCTTTCATTCCCTAAAAGATCTTTCGCTGCTTCATGACTTAATCTGTCATAAAAATTTTGTTTCGATGTTATGATAAAACTCCCAGGACACACATGTGTACCTTAAAATGTTATTAGAAGAACTCTTAGAGTTTACCACCTATGTAAGGGAGAACAGTTAATTTGCAGCCACAGGATACAGCGCATTACATTTGCAAGCGTAGGTGCATGTGCATCGTGGTGTTAGGCCCAAACAGCACAGGAAATGACGTCACACGCATTGGTGGCTTTTCTGTTTTTAATGGTTGGCTCCTAAATGTATCTTCTTGGAAGAGTGAGAAATAACAGCATGAGAAAGAGGAGAACTGGGAGGTTAGAAAAGGCAGATGAAACACGAGAATACAGGGGTGATCAGAGAAGAGGTAAATGTGTTCCCTAATTTTTAAAAAGGCACACGAACTTCATTGACCTGACCCTCACAGGGGACGCGGCCAGCAGTCACCTCCTGGCCTCCAGTGGAGTTCGCATGTACTATTTATCATTCACATGGCAGCTTTTTCCTTTGATAAGCACGAGTACAGAAGCTATGGAAACAATCAAGTCCTGACACGAGGGGTCATTTTTTGTCCTAGCTTAAAGAATTAGTGCTAGAAAATATTAAAGAATCAGTGTAGGTAAATAGTCAATTAAATGCTGTAATTTATTAGAAAAAACACACTAAGTCTGAACTCTATATGTATTACCTAGACCTTTAAGCAAACAGAAAATATCATCCTAAAAGTTAATAAGGCAAGCAGATCTTTTAAAAGGGGGGCAAGAATGAAAGAAAGGAATATTAATCGGGTCCATAACACAGGTTAAGCCATTTAAAATATCTTTCAAATGACGTAAAATTCTTCCCGAAAGAAAACTGAAAAGGAAAATCTCACCATTTCTCCACTGATGAGATACATCATCTTAAAAGCAGTTTGCAACGTACCTATTGCCCAGTGCTGTGTCTTTCTTTGTCACTGGCTACCTGATGAGTTCTAAGTGACATAATTCACAAAGGTATGAGCACACATGGACCGTTTTTCAGTCATCAATTATCAATATCAATCTCCCATTTCTTAATCATGCTGATCAAAGCCAGCATAATAAGCCATGCATCTTCTTTCCAAAATTTTCTGAGTCTGTTTATCAGGGAACTTTAGTACTGTGATTCTAACTTTTCCTGGGGTCTTAGTTTCAAGGAACATCTTATAATCTGAGAGCACATTTGATAAATATTCAAACTCTGGTGGTTCTCCCAATACTGAGACATTTGCATGGTATAATTGTCAGTCTTTATATAGCTATAATTTTAAAGATTTTCATATCCATGTAACTTACTAATATTCTCACAATTGATTCTTGTTTTTAAGAAATTAAAGTTTCTTAATTCCGAACTGTCAGCAAAATATTCCGAGGACCCGCCCCCCATCAGACCACCTTTCCTTGATTGCCACACAGATACCATCCGTGCTCCAAATAAAAATAACCCTGACTTGAAGATCAAGGTGAGTCTGTCTGCCAGCCCTGCCAGCACAACGGAGGCAGTGCACCCCCACTGTGGTCCTCTAGGCTCCGAGTGGCTCTGTCATCAGATTAACAGCAGGCACACTTGTCCAGAAAGTTGGCGAAAGAAAAGGTAGGGAAGGGAAAACTACATGATGTAGTAGATAAAGAACGTGCAAAATCAAATGCTGAGTCTTTGGAGCTAGAGCCAAAATTAGTTCAAGCTGATGATAATATTTTAACCAACATCGTTTGCCTGGAATTGAACACAATATACTTAGGGGAAGCGGAAATGAATAGCACATTCGTGTACACATGCAAAAAAGGCTGGTGAAGCTTTAGTACTGCAAGTTACTGGTGACTCCTGAACAGGCAACGTTTCTGGTGGTGTTGTTGCTTGTCTGTTTGTTTTTTGTTTTTCATGAATAGAAATGATCACTTAGTGTGAGTTCTATCCCCAGAGTGCCACGCTGGCCCCACCCCCTGGGAGTGCACAGAGGGCGACTGAGACAGGGCGTGGTGGTGCGCGCCTGTGATCCCAGTGCTTGAGAGGCAGATGGCAGGAGATTCACTACGAGTCCGGTCCATGTAGTGGGACCCTGTAGACCCTGTCCTCAATACATACAAGCAGGAATGACCAAGAGGCATCTTTATTATTAAGGACTCATAACATATTCAGCAAGTTTTAGCTAATGAAATTAGTGTTATTGTTCAAGTTTTATTTTATTTTTGAAAATCTGTAACATAGATTGTCTTGTGTCACCCTGCTTCTGTCTTTGTTTCTGGCTTTTGTTCTTGCTTGTTTTCACTCTATCGGCTGCATTTCTGCACCACTGGCCACGGCCCCGTGTGTGGCATTGCGCACAGGATCCAGGCTCTCCTGGGTTTTCTGCCTCTGCTTTTCTACCACTGACTTATTCACTCTGAAATTACGCCCCTGCTTCCTCTGTTGTCTGAAAGTCACCAGACTGCGCACGCCCTGCACAGTGTTCTGCAGCTGTTCTCTAAGCTGCAGCCTGCTCTCTATTCTGACGGCAGGAAAGGCTCCCTGCCCAGCCCCAAGTATTTAATAAGCCTATAACTTTTACGGTTATAATTTCCCTTTCTTGGTTCCTTTGATAAGCACAGATATAAACTGATTTAAAAAAACTAATTGTACTTCAGTGGGAAAATAAAGTTGTCAGTTACTTTTTGCCACCCTTAAAATATTGATTTCAGTATGCCAGATTTGTGTCTGTTCCTGTTCTACAAAAACAATTGTCAGTGGAATAAAATGTACTTTTATGACAATCTGATTATCTACTGGAAAATGTTTAACACACGTAAGAATCACAAAGACATATTTTAGTTCAAACTCTCCAAGCAAAAATAAGGCATAGCTAACTTTGTCTAACTTTGGGCTCAGTACAGAGATAGCCTTAGTTATCTGCTTGGCCTAATGTACTCCTGGAATGAACCCCTGAGGCTCCTTATTGAAGAAGCCCATCGCTTCCCAGAATTTAGTCCTTATTTCAAGCATGAATTGGAGCGAGTTGCTCGCCACAACCGATATCTTCAAGGACTCTTGAAGCAGTTTTCCAGTGAGGTGAGTGCTTGGAGATACTTCTTGCTATTTGACTAAAATTGTCCCCTCTGTGGTGGGAAACGTTTGGAAACCTCTCATGTTATCAAGACAATGTACCAACATTGCAGTTGTCCCTTACATCTCCTAGCTTGCTATTAAACAAAGCAGGAGCCCTGGGCATTCACAGAGGAGATTCCAAGATCTGTGCCTCTTGGTACTTCTTCGGCTGACAATGTTGCCTTCTGGCATTTTTCACTAAGCTACCCAGAACGTGTGTCACCCTGTGGTGGGTTCTTCAGTCAAAGGAAGTAAAATTGGTGGAGAACCTGTAGGACAAGTGTTTCCTTCGGTTATCCCAGGATACCTGTATCAGTATTCCTGCCCAATTCTTTCCCTCTTGTTCTTGTGCTAGAAGACAGAGTAGGAAGGGAGTAAGAAGACAGCCTAAATTAGACTCTGTGCACCCCCGCCTCAGCCACCTCACAGAGGATCCTGAGCAGGCCAGAGCCTCAGCCATGTCCCTCTAGCACTACTCTGTAGTTCTTATTGAAAGAGGACAGATGCATCTCTCCTAAAATGGCTCTGATTTTATAATTTATTCAGAATGAGAATCAGTGTTATTTTCTTGAACATTTTAAAACAAAAATTGATTTCACTTTACATAATTTTCCAAATAACTCTTAATATCTAAGTTGAATTAGTGTTAGAATATGTATCTATTCATATATAAAAATTCTAATGTTGAAATGTTACAACGGGATTTCTGAATTTGCTAGAAACCATTTACCATCTTAAGAATAATATGTGATTATGGCGAGGCACTGTGGCACACGCCAGTAATCACAACACCTGAGAGGGTGAGGCAGGAGGCTTGCTGTAGGTTCCAGCCCAACCTGGTCTTCAAAGTGAACTCCAGCCCAGCTTGGTCTACACAGTGAGACCCTATCCCAAAACGACAGAAAAAAAAGAAAGAAAAAGAAAAGAAAAATCAATGATATATAATTACAAAATAAATGCAGAAATTTTCTATGATACATTTTTCCTAAGAACCTGTTGGCTGTTGTAATTTTCTCATTTCATAAGAAAGGAAAACATATGAATTTTCCTAACAGGATTAATAATTGTGTGTCTTTTGTCGTAGTTTGATCGTGAAATCTCAAGCAATGTGAAGTATGCTTCCTGGACAAAATATCGATTTCTGCAGTCATCTGATGCTGTGGTTTATCGGGTGACGGCTCACCACCTTCTCCACTGCTTGTTTTATGATAACCTTAGCATTTCTCACGGTCTCAAGGTGTTCTTGTGTGACGACCTTAAGTATGCTAAATGCTAACATCACATTCGTTCTTTATTATTTGGAGATGGTGCCCAAGAATGGCTCATTCAGATAACTTCTTTCATCTTTTAAAGTTTTTAATATCTTAGGTGTAAGTGTGTAGATTTTTCCCTGTCAAAAATAAAAGTCGACTCTTTAGCAATGGAAAATTATTCAAAATTTTTCTGTCCAGCTCTGTTTTCTCCACTGAGTTTGAAAGCAAAGGAAACTCTACCATCTCCATGAGGAAGATCCTATCAAAAATGTTCAAAAGCAAAAGAGACAACAAATAACCTATTTTAGAATCATGGTGAAGCAATAGGCCAGACTGCAAGCATGAAAGACTTAAATAAGCTTGCTTTCTTTTAGCAATCAAATAAAACACGATGAATTATGAGCACTGCAGGAAAGCCAGCCATGTGATATGAGCTGAAGTTGACAGTGTATTGCCAAATGGCACACATTGTATTGTAAAGGGTGAGGCCAGGAATAACATTAAATTTACTGATAATAACCAGGACACAAATGTAACATGTCATTAGATCTCTAACGTGTGTCTGCTATCACCTGCTACTCCATTCCCATAGCTTCTGTATCATTCTGCAAACATTCCATGTGCTCCGTTCTTTCTGGCGGTAGCCCAGTTCAATCAGGTTTCAGCTCTGTCTCATAGTCTTCTAAATCCTATTTACCCTTCCTCTGTGGTGTCTTGACAGATGGACCGGGCTCGACAGATGCTCAGTTACTCTAGCTATTCTCCTAGTTTTGCTGATCTTTTCATCTTACTAGGGTGAGTTGAGAGATGGGAATGGGAGACATAGGAGAGTTCTGACATCGCTGACCTCTGAGCTGCTGTCCTGTGCTTCTCTGTGCTGACAGGGCTGCACCTGGCCCCATCTCAGTGCCAGGTGTGGGGCTTATCAGTCACTCTGCAGACGCCCCAGGACACCACCTCTAGGACACTTCTCGTTATCATCTTGGTCAGTGCAATGCTTGGGCTTCATTCTGCTGCCCACCCTGTGGCTCTCTAGTCTCCAGGGTTCTCTCCACCTTCTGCTGACACTCAGCTTTCTGTTGCTGATCCCAAGGGAAACTCGCATCATAACCACTAGAAGCAGTGAAAATAAGAGAAGCAAAATTGACTTTTATTTAAATAAAAGAAGAAAGTATAGGAAAGGGTGGACATAAAGGGCAATAGATGAAAATTGAGGGTGTGCTCTGAGGGCAGTGTGGGCTACTATGGAAACAGGAAGACTTCAGAACAGGAAGTTTTCAATAGCCCCTGTCAGTGGGTATCATCTTCCTTACCCTTTTTGATGCAGTTTATCTGAAGTTTGTCGGCTCCGGCATCATAGCTACTCTGATTGACAGTTCACATCCTGTTGTTCAGTCTCCATTCTGGTCCGTGTGGTTTGCAGGCCACGTCCTATTCTGAGCCTTTGCTACAGTCTTCATGACTGGCGGGTTACCTGCTGTGTTGTAGCCACAGTACCATTGCTTGGCCTTATGCTTCATTTCACCTGGAGAGATATCACTGCCCATAATTCTTATGTACTTTTTATTTTATTGTAAAATATGAAAACAGAAAGAAACCTTAGAAATATTATAGAATTTCTAAACTGGATGACGGGAAATCAGTGATATTAGTTGTATTAGTTGTATTGCATATTGTCACCTTTAAAGTAGCTGTTCAAACTACCAGATATTAGCCTGCAAAATTGGCTTAAGAAATCAAACATTAAGTATTCCCTTCATTAAATCCATAAGAACTAGTAGTACAGTTATCTTAGCTATCTTGTTTGTGTATATGTATATGCATATATTTCCCCTCCTTGTTTTTCTGTTTTCCTTTCTCTCATTCCAGTCATTTTTTCCTTTATAACAGTTTATTTCTTTTATAATATCTATTCTATGTTTCATATTTTACTTGATATTTCTGTTTTATACTCTAGGGAGACAGTATGATATTTACACATGCACATCTAGTAAAAAGAAAACCCATGAATTGGGAAAGTTACTAGCCAACTTCACCTCAGACAAAAGATTTTTTATCTAGAAAGTATAAACAATGGAATAAAATTAGGCCTCCAGATTTCATAGCTGTAGTCCAAAATGGGCATCTGAGATGAATACAAATATCTAGATGAAGTAAGACAACTAGCAAATAAGTACAGGAAAAGATGTTGAACATCAATGGCCATTCGAGAATGCAAATTAAAACAATACTGAGATTACATTGCACCCAAGAAAAAATTGCTATCATGGAAAATTCAACAAATAACGAGTGCTGCAGGAACACTTCTGCAGTCTTGGCAGAAGTGTCGACTGAGTCTACCACTGTGAAACTCAATGTGAGATTTCCTTAGGAAAATGTGATTATACATCCCATTTCACCCAGCTTTTCCCATTGTACGTATCTTCCCAGAAGCACAAAAACATCATACAACAGTGATAAATTTGCACCCATGTTTATAGCACTACAACTTGTCATAACATAATTTTGGCAGTAACACAAATGGTCATCAACTGAATGATGGACTTTAAGTGAACAATGACAGCTAAGTTATAGTTCATAATGGCATTGGGAGAAGGTTTCCACACATAAATTTGGCAGGAAACTTTTAGGTTTGACATATACATGTTAGATATGTTACCAAAGTATATTTATCAGCACTCTGCTAATTAATACACTCAAAGATCAACTGCTGTCTTGTTCTTTAAAAAAGAGCCTCAGTTCTTCCTGAGGTTCACAGGAGTACAACTTCAGCCCCATGGAAAGCGGAATGACCATTTCTTTCGTTGGGTTTCTGTTTTGCGGCTTGTTACTATTTTTCTTGGGGAAAGACTATAATCAGTATGCAGGAACTTGGAGTAAGGCTCTGGACCTCAGGGCCTGAAGGGATGCCCCACTCTTTCCCAGTTAAGCTTTCCTTACTAAGGATAGGGAAATAGGGAGCTGCCTGGAAGACAGAGGACAACTAGGATTTGAGCTAGCAGCACTTACTTCTTAGACAGCTGTATGAGCAGGTAGCACCAGAAAGTGATATGGGTCCATCTGAGCTATGAATGGAGGTACCGAATGGCCTACATAAGCTCCTATTAGCTCAGCTTGGCCCCAGTTATGGCTGTGTGTCCATGGAGGAATAAATTTTTAGAGAGGCGAGTAAAAACAAGACAGCTGATTTTGCTTGCCCATAATGTTCGGGTTCACTCATGGGTCCTAGATGCCTGTGGATGAAGCATTATGGATTTCTCCAGGCCCCTCTGCACTGTAACAAGCTGCAAAGTGAGTGTTGTCCCAAGGCAACCCTTATGTGTTATACAGTCAGTCCTGTGTTGCCAGGAAATTGGCAGCTTGGCTGCCTGAATCAATTGCTTGGTGCTCCTTGTGGTTTTTGTGAGGCATCCCAGGTATTACTTAAGTAGTGGCAATTGTGACAGACAGAATTTGGTCCACTTTTTTTTCCTTTCAGGATTTTCCCTCTTAACTTTCTTATCTAGACTTCAGTTGTTGAACACAGAATAGGCAAAATCCAGCCATAAAGAGTTAGGGGTGGGGGCCCATGTAATGCTTCTGTAGCTTACGTTGAACTTCTGAGGCTGACCAACTAATAAAATGATATACTAGCATTGTCCGTTGTTACTTAGAAATTGGACACACTTTGTGTATTTTATGAAAAGCAGCTTCTAGGTGCATAAGGAAGACAGGCTGAATTTTTATTTTTTTTCCCTTTGTGGTCTTCCATCCTTTTATAACTAATAGATTTCACAATATACATTTGAATTCACATTATAAGATGAGTTTCCATGTGAGACATAATTTTTTTTTGCCCAGTTATGGCACTAGAGTTCCAGTTTGGTTCTGCTAAAGCAACAATATCCTTTTATTTAAAGAAAAATTTAATTTTTATTACTTTTAATAAGAGATAACAATCTGAGAGTTTCAAAACATGTTAGCACATTTGCAATGTTGAGACACTGCATATTGTCCTCACAAAAAGTTCTACAGAGCACAGAGTGCAGACATGACAAATTTTTGAATTGATATTGGTTCTGAAGGGGGGCAAAAGGAGAAGAAGAAGAAGAAGAAGAAGAAGAAGAAGAAGAAGAAGAAGAAGAAGAAGAAGAAGAAGA
>PVJA010019237.1:0-38738 GCA_004027025.1 Myocastor coypus | reverse complement strand
TTCTCCTCTAATTTTTTATCGATGTCTTCTTTAATAGTATTGAAGTCTGTCATTATGGTTATCCTTTCTCTCTCTAATACAGAGATTATTTCTGTTCTGTTCTCCTTTCTACTTTTGTGTAGTTGTTCCCCTACTTGCGATGCTATTGATTTAGGCATGTCTTTGTCAACTTTAGATATTATTTCTGCTCTGATGTCCTTTATACGTTTCTCCAGCCGTTTTTCCACTTCATGTATTTCTTTTTTTACTTCAGATGTTATCTCTGATCTCAGTTGCTCTATAAGTTTCTGCACTTGTGTGTCTGCCTCAGATGCTACCAATTCAGAGGTTTCATCTGTATAATTCTCATTTTCTTCCATGATAGTGTTTTCTGTGTTTGGTTTCGGTGGGCACGGGTCCTGAGATTGCCTCCTACTTCTTGTTGTTATCATTTTGTATGGAAGCGACCTCTGCACTTTGGTGGTTTTATGCTATGTCTATGGGCGTTTGGTCTGGAGACTCCAAGGAACCTTCTACAGAGGTTCCTGACTCTTGTGTTGGGGCTCTGGCTGCTAGCTTTTGTGAATCCTGGCGGATGTGGTCTGTAGGTGGAGGTGGAGCTTTGGGATTGAATAGTCCTGGTAGGCTCGTGGACCAGATCGGTTGCCAAATGGGCTATTTGATGGGTTCAGTGCTGCAGCTTGGGCTGGAAGGATTCAAAAAAAAAAGGGGGGGCGCGGGGAAAGGGAAGGCAGGCCAAGGATCTTGGCCCAGCCGGCGCGTGGGCTCAGCTCCCAGCGGTGCGATTTGGGTCTGGGCTGGAACAGGAAGTTAGTCGCAGGAAGGCAGAGGCGGGGCAGAGGAGCGCAGGGAGCTTACCCGCGGCGGGTGCCCAGGCTCAGCTCCCAGCGGTGTGGTTTGGGTCTGGGCTGGAACAGGAAGTTAGTCGCGGGAATGCAGAAGCGGGGAAGAGGGGCACAGGGAGCTTACCCGCGGTGGGTGCGCTGGCTCAGCTCCCAGCAGTGCGGTTTGGGTCTGGGCTGGAACAGGAAGTTAGTCGCGGGAACGCAGCGGGGCAGAAAGGCGCAGGGAGATTACCCGCGGCGGGCGCGCAGGCTCAGCTCCCAGTGGTGCGGTTTGTGTGTCTGTGTGTGCTTATTTAATCTGTATGTCACATTCTTTATCTATGTTCAGGAAGTTTTCTGCCATTAATTCTGTGAAAATTTTTTTAAATTGTTTTTGTGCTATTTCCAGGTTTCTCACTGACTCCGATAAATCTTGCGCTGTTCTTCTTTGCTTTATCTTGTGGCTGTTGAGTTTCATAGTCTCTTCCTATTTGAAAGATGTCTTTCTTTTTCTGGTCACTAGTCACATTCCTGTCTTTTGGTCTGTATTCAGTATTCTGTATTCTTTCCTCGCCTTCATTCAATCTGCTGTACATACTTTCAATGGAGTTTTTAATCTTCTGGATTTCTTTTTGGTTCTCTTTCAGTAACTCCATTTTTTGACTATGATGGACTTTCATGGTCTCCATCATTTTCCTAAGCTCCTCTATTTTTTTTAAAGCTGTGTCTGCTTTAATGTCTTTCATTGTGATTGCCATTTCTTTCTGCACCTTTAGGTATTATTTTTCCTATGGCCTTTTCTGTGTGTGTGTTTTTTTTTACTTCTGCTGATAATATTTCAGAGAGTTCCAGTGATTGGTTTCTGAAATCCTCTATCTCTTTGTGCCCTGCACTTGCTCTGGGTGGGATGGGTGTTTGAGGTTGCATTTTGTTTCTTCCTCTTGCCATTTTCCATTGTCTACTTTTTATCTTTAATTTGTTTTCTGTGTTGATATTTGTAGATTTTTAAGTGTTAGATAGCTTTATCTCTGGTGTGGAAGATTTTCCAGGAGTTGTCTGTTCCCAAGGGTGTCTTCCAGATGCAAGTCATTCTTGGTTTCTATGTCTATCCCCAGAACCTTTTTTCCCAATGTATTAAGAATGTGGAGTTGCTCTCTATTTGACTCAAGACCTTTCCTTAGATACTGTACTATGGTGATGGTTATGATCCCCACAGTTACAGTGTTGTTGTTCAAGGGAGAAAAATTGACTATAACAGGTATGATATCCTGGATAAAATGGTGAAGTTAGAAATAACAATAGACACAAGCACAGCCTGACTAATGACAGACTGTGATATCTATTAGCCTGATATCTTAATCTGTAGGAGGAAGTTCTACATAATATAACCCAACTTATACTAGAAATCTGTATGCAACATTTTTCCTATTAGTAGAGTGATTTTATCTTGTGGTGGAAGGGCTTAAAAGGGGCAGGAGTAGAGTGAAGAAGTGGATGAGATTAAATATAGTAGGAGTAAGGTTGGAATGCATAGAATGATCTTCCAAGTTTTGGGTAATTTTAGGACATGGAAAGGATTGGAACAGAAAGTTTAGGAGTACTGAAGCAAGCCACATGAAGAAGAGACAATGTTTATTCACATGAAAGTATCATAAAATCAAGCAAAATAATTGATAAGAGAAGAATAGGAAGAGTAGAATAAAACAAAAAGCAAGTTTAGAAATCTAAATCATGAATAAGAGAGAAAAAATTTAAAAAAAGAGAAAGAAAAGAACAAAACAAAAAATGAAAAAAAATCCAGAAAATAAAAATAGTCACACATGGAAAAAGCAAAAATTGTACAAAAGAAAAAAAAAAATAAGAAAAGAAAACAGAAAAACAAAAACAAAAAACAATAGCTACAAAAAATACAAAAGAAAACAAAACAACACTAACCCAACCAACTATCAAGAGAAAACTCAGCAGACAGAAAATAAAAATAAAAATAATGAGATTCCTCATGTACCCACAGTTCTGTGGCAGGTCCAAGTCTTATCCCAGAATGTGTACTCTGGCCAAGACTGCAGGTGGATTTCTGAGTCTCATCTTTGTTTCTGGATTTGGGAGATGGTTTTGATTTTCTGTGGCTGCAATTCTCCCCAGCCAGCTAAAAAAGATTTTTAAAATTAAAAAATTAAAGAAAGAAAAGGTGATGGCCCTGCCCACCCACCACTATTCCACATGTCTTTGCCTCGGAGCAGATGGCTGGCTCACCTAACTTACCACCTGCTGCTCATGTTGTTACTGTTGTTCTAGACTTTTCCATTTCAATAGTCCCACCAGACAGTCCTGTGCTCTGTAGCTGGGATCCTATTATGTCCCTGGCATTCCCGAATTTTTCAATTCCCTGAGTCCTATCAATGGAAGAAAAGGGAGCTGCATTCAGATGTGCTTCTTGCTAGTCACCACAGCTCCCAGCATAGAATTTCTTGTACTTATTTGAAATTATTTTGTCATGCAATAGCTGTTACCATTTGGGAAACTAATGTTCTGTGAAACATCCTCTCAGAGTTCTCAGTTGACTTGTAGAGTCTCCTGGGAACACATTTGTCTTCTCAGGTCCCTGATTCCTTAACTGTTAATTCATGCCTAACATCTGAGTAATGTTAGGCATTTTCATATGCATTTCACAAGACTTATGTTGATGCTGCAAGTGACAGGGTGGGAATTATAGATTCAAAATTTCACAAGCATACTATAGAAATACACAGAAAATATCACTTGCTCAAAGCCACACACCTTGTGAAAGTTGGAGCTAGTATTTGACACTCATGACTTTAAATCCTCAAACCTTTATGTTACATGTACTACTTTGACTCTCTGAGCTAGAAGAAATCCTAGAGACCAGTGTATCTAACCAGAAGAACAATGTCTTATCAAAGGAATAAGTTAGTGGTAATCTTGGTTATATATGTAATTTTTAGTTGATATTTAAACCCGTTAAGAGGCACAATGCTTAAACAGATTTCTTTGACTTGTTCTGACACCTACTTCTGGCTCTCATTGAAGAAAAGCTTTCAATGGATCATATTCTTCTAAAGTAGAGACAACGAATAAGAACTGAATGTCATAGACACTGGCTGCTTGATTTGTCATAGAACAAGGCACACATATGACTTTGGGAGGCAGCAAAGCCACTCTACATTTATTTATGCCTCCAAGGCAAGTAAGAGAGATGTAAAGCTCAGTAATACTTGGCTGAGTGATTAACCACACAGACTTTGTCTATCTGTGTGGTCATCAAAAAAGAAAAAGGAAGTGAAATTATTAGCCACTTCTTAAAAGACAGGCTAATAAATAGTATGATCATATTTCTCTCTCTCTCTCTCTCTTTTTCTAATTTTAACTTCATAACAATCTATTCCCTTGGTAAAGCTTTTTGAATACCTGCTATAGGCCAGTAGGAGCTAAGGACACAGAATCACCCAGGTCAAATATGAATCATCATTACCACAAGAAACCTGTACTGAGCACCTGACCTGGAAGGCACTGGTGCTGGCCACATCAAGGACTTATAAGGAAGCACAGTACTGCAAGGTCCTGTCAGCCACAGCCTCAGTCTACTTGGGGAGAGTGCCATACCCAAAAATAGCTAAGTGGAATTACGCAATGCTAAGGTCCAGTAAGTGGTGTAAAGAGAAAGTGCAGCCAGCATTCCAAGCATAGGGAGGTCATGCTGGTGCGGGCAGGTGGGGAAGCTATGGTCAACACAATAATAACTCTATTATAAACCATAGCACTGCAAGGGAGATGAAGAATCTATTTGAGAAAATGAAATAATTTTGGTTTTAAATTGAGCTCATAGAAATAGACAAGAAAAAAGAAACACAACTGGCACACAGAGTTCTAGGCTTTGTCTACTTCATAAGAGTACACTTGTGGATGACTAGTTCTGAAACAGGGAACTTGCCACTTCATGCTGCAGTGACCTTGAATCAGAGAGATCGGGCTTCCTCATTCTTGTTAAAGCTAGTCAACACTGGTGGTGTTTGGCACTTTTTTCAAGAGAAAAATGACTATATACTGGGGGATTTCAATTACATTGCTATCTTTGATTGGTTTTTCTCATGTAATTGCTGTGTGTTTGGCTGCATAATTATAAGGAGAGCAGTAATTGTCGCCCTATCCCTGAAAATGATTGCCTGTCCTCCACCACAAAACACTTGCTTTCTCCTTTTTTGTGATGTCACCCTCCAAGAAGGTATCAAAAGTTAATCTTCTTTATGCTCTTATAAGTGAAAATAATCACTGTATTTCTAGACCTTATTTTTTGCTTGTTTTTAATAGTATATGTATGCATGCATAATGATTACATCTATCCTGGGGAGTTGGTATGCATGCAACACACCTTTTTTTTTTTTTTTTTTTTGTCCCCTGCTGCTCCTATCCCTTGCTGCTCCTTCTACACCTTGGTACAGTTTACTTTTTAAAAGTTTAAGGTCTGGGGAGATAGCTTAGTAGAAACCTAGAAAACACAAGGACCTGAGTTTAATCCCCGGTTCTGAAAAAAAAAAAAAAAAGTTTAGGTGCCATACACTATTAGTTTTAGAGAAATAATAATTCAGTACAAAAAGTCTTATGTGTATTTCTTATATGCTAAATGAAAAATCAGAACTATGCCTTATCATAGGTTTAAAATTTTTAAGATCTTTAAGCCAAATAAAGCTAAATATGACTCCAGTTGACCTTAATTTTCATGAATAAAATAGCTAACGAATTTGAGATAGTGACTAAAATTGATCATTTTCCTATATTGTCACAGAAAATCCCACAGACTGTGGCTGCAGATTAGAAACACCAAAGATTTCAAGTCTTCCTAAGATAACAATTTTAAAGATGGTGGAAGAAATAATTTTTAATAATTTTTACATTTTGTAGTATCTAAGATCATGCAAAACAGTAGAGTCTTAATTTGATAAAGACATGGAAAACCAAATCCCAGGGAGGTAAACTGAGGACATGATGCTACTCTGACCCCTGCAGCATTTGCCAAACCTAAATAACCATGCAAAACTGGGGTGTTGTTTTTGTGTCCTCCCAAATAGGAAGAAGACAAAGCCTGGATCCCACCAATGATAAGGAGTCCTGTTTCCTCTCTATGCAGTTTAGCTCCAGTGGCCTGCACCTCTAGGAAAATGGAAATTCATGGTGAACCAATCCCTTGCACAGATTTGTCCCCCATTTGCTTCCCTTGAATTATTCAATAGACTTTGAACTTGGAATAAGCAAGACCCCTGCTGAGAAATATCCAGGAACACATAAAACAGTCTTCAAGCCAGGCATGGTGGCACACGCCTGTAATCCCAGCACTTGGGAGGCTCAGACAGGAGGATCAGTACAAGTTCGAGACCAGTCTGCGCTACAAAAGTGAGCTCAAGGCCAGCCTGAACTGCATAGTAAGATCTTGTCTCTAAAAGACAATAAATAAATAAATAAATAAATAAATAAATAAATAAATAAATAAAATAAAGGTAAAACTGTCTCCAGAGAATGGTTAGACAATATATGGCATGTCATTCATTTCTAAATTCTTTCTCAAATACAGTAATACCCAGCCCATAGCCAGATATAACAGGCTACACGAGCATAAAGAATAACTAGCACAAATAACAGACAATACAAGCAGACCACAAGGACTTCAAATATTAGAATGATAAAATACAGAGTATATCTAAAATTGTTGTACAGATTCAATATGATCTTGATGAAAATACCATTTGTATACCTTACAGAGCTACAGAAAACATGCCTAAAATTCATCTGGGACCGGAAGAGACCCAGAATACCAAAAACAAGCCTGAGCAACAAAGGAAAGACAGGAAACATCACAATCCCTGACTTGAAATTATACCACAATGCTACTGTGATAAAATCAGCAAGGCATAGGCAAAAACACAGATCTTCAGATCAATGGAACGGACTAGAAGATACGGACACAACTACAAATGCACAGCCACTGTATCTTTAACATAGGGGCCTAACATGTTTACTGATGATCTCTTTAGTAAGTGGTGCTAGAAAAACTGGCTTTACACAGGCCAGAGGTGATATGTCTATCACCATGCACAAAACACAGTCAAAATGGACCATATATTTAAATAGTAAAACTGAAACACTAAATCTTCTATCGGAGAAAGTAGGTAGAAATCTTAGAGACATAGGGATAAGTAGAGAGTTTATGAATAGGAACCAAACTTTGTGGGAAATACCTAAGAGAATCACAATTGGAATCTCATCTTTTTGAAAAGTTTACGAGTAAAAAGAAACTAAAAAGTTGGGGAAAAATATAATTGATTATCCTTCAGATGAAGAATTTCTATCTCAAACATATAAAAAAAAAAAAAATCAGGCCTCCAAAATTCAAAGACTCAGTCCAAAAATGGGCATTTGACATAAATATACACTTCACAAATGAAGAGACACAAATGACAAATAAATATATGAAAAAATGTTCCACATCATAGGAATGTGTTCCACATCATAGGATGTTCCACGTCATATCTCTCATTCAAGAGATACAGCAAGAGGAACAGCTATCATCAACAAGTCAGCCAATAACAAATGCTGTAGGGGTTGTGGGGAAAAGCAAACCCTTCTCCACTGTTGGTGGGCATGTAGCCTAGAACAGGCACTGTGGAAATCAGTGTGGGGACTCCTCAAAAAGCTAGGGTTGGAGGTCCTATTCAAGACAGCTATTCCTCTCCTAGGTGTTTTTCCAAAAGAACTATAAACATCATACCACAGCGATGCATGTGCACCCATACTTATAGCAGCACAGTTTATCATAGCTAAATCTTGGAAACAACCCAAATGGCCACCGACTGAAGAATGGATAAAATGATGTGGTATTTGTACACAGTGGAGTATTATTCAGCTATAAAAAAGATACATTTAAGGCCTTTATAGGTAAATTGATGCAACTAAAGACTTGCTATAGTGTGTGTCTGGGTGTCCCCCAAAGCCTCATGCAACCATGGAGTGGCTTCTAGAGTTTGTCATTGATCCTTGATCTAATGCCGGGATTATGGGTGTCAGAACTGCACCCACCCTGCGGTGGGTAATTCACATACAGTATAAAGAGGGGAGAGAGGATTGCTAGCTGTCACAGCTGCTACTCCCCCTTTGCTTTCTGCTAATTTCCGCTGCCACAAATGACTGCTCTCTGCCCTGTGCTACTCTGCCTTGGAGCTGACTGAGTGTGGATTGAAAGCCCCAGTAACTGTGAGCTGGATAAACCTTTTTTTCCTTAATTTTAGGTGTCAGGTATTTGGTCCCAGCAATGAGGAAAAGGTAGCTGAGACAAGATTGTACTGGTAAGCAAAATAAATCGGTCCCACATGTGCAAACATCGTATTGTCTGACCAGTGTGAGAACCTAAAAGAATAAATAAAACCTGAAATGTACAATAGATACTGTGAAAGAGAAAGAATCTGTCCAATGGAAAACAGAAAGTAAGGAAAGAAGGGAAAAAATACATCTTTAAGTATATACACAGAATAGCTTAAAAAATTGGACTGCTGATTTGTTAGTCTATTGAAAGGAGCACTTAATGCTAAAATTTTTTAAAAGCTTTATTTATTTATTTTTCTTCTTCTTTCTAATGTCTTACAACTTTTTAAAAACAAATTTTACAAGTTTATATCTGGTAACCTAAACAACTAATTTGAAGATAACATTATGCATTACAACAACCATTGTCAAATTCCTATTTGTTTAATGAAATTTTGTATTATTTCTAATTACTTATTTTTTTTTTTTACTACTTGGTATTCTTTTTTAACTTAATTTAATTTTTTATGTATTTAGTACAGGATCCACAGGGTCTCACTACACAGGTAAGACTTGTAGTGATCCTCCTGTTTTCAGCCTCTCAGTCCCTGGGATTAGAGGCCTACACCACCACGCCCAGTCTCAATCAGCGTCTCAATAAGGTGCCACACGCACGTTGGGGACCCAACCCTGGTCCCTGCATTTGCCGAATCAGGTGATTTAATCCCCTCAGCTGCCTGGCTAGCCAGCCATCTTGTATTCTTTGAAAAATAAAAATTAAAAAATAAGATACAGGCTATACGATATCTATGCTTATTATATTTAGTTAAATAAACATAAATCCCTAAGAAATAAGAAACTATACACAAACCTAATAGTACCCTCCAACTTATATATAGCAGACACAATACCTTCAAACACTTCCAAACATATTTCAGCAGATCAGTGTTTTTGCAGAGTTAGGAAATCTACCCAGATATATTCACTGGTGAGTCTATTTCACCCAAGTAAAAGATGACAAACACTTTCTTGAAATACTAAAGTTCTGACTCCTGAATGAGGCCCTAAGGTTATATTTTAGGAGGATGTTAAGATGTTATGGAATATCCCATGTTCATCCCCACCTTTTTTAATCTATAAGAGTATAGATTTTTTTTTTCAGCATGGGGGCTTGAACTTATGACCTTGTACTTGCTAGGCAGGTACTTGTACCACAGAGCTATCTCCCAGCCCCAAGAGTATAGATTTAGATAAGAATAATTATGCCTCCCCCCCGCTCAGTGCAGGTAAACCAAAAAATCTCCAACAGCAGTGCTAAATAAGTGGTAGAGAATCTTCTGAAGAAAAATCTGAAGAGGGGCGGGAAGGAGCCACTGAATATATTCTTTTCTGTGTTTCAGAAGTGGAAAAGCAAAAAGTCCTACCAGCTTTCACAGCTACCATTTTATCACCTCCCCCTTCAGTACCAAGGATTGAACTCAGGACCTAATATTTAATGGCTGATCAATATTGATTATAAAGCTCTGGCCAGGTCCAGCTACCGCCTTCCAACCTGAGACGGCTCTACAAGTCCCTTCATGCTCAGACCTGCGAGGCATCTGATGGTGTTGAGACCGTCAGCAGTAAGAGTCCCGTCAGCCTGGGGCAGTGGTTGCTGCACAGGCACTTGAGCTCCTTGTGTCCAGGCATAGGTGGTCACGGAAAGGCACCTGCATCTGGACAGAGAAACTGAGCCCTATATTAAAGCTGGACCCAAGAACGGACAAATGTGCCACTCGGCCAGAGAAGAGGGTAGTGATAAGGGGCCCAGACCCTGAGCCACAGGCCTGTGTAGGCCATCGGATTCAGTATTAGGGGATCCAGAAGGGAGGGAAGAAGTGCAAAATGATGAATATTAGTTTACCGCGAGACCAGCTGCAGGGTGAGGTCCATTCCACAACCTTCCTCCCCTAAATTTTACTCAGGAAGAGAATCCCAGAGGAGCTGCTCTCAGCGCCGACATAAGATACTAACTCCAAAGAGTGCAATGCACGGACTAAAATGGGTGTGGTTGTCACCACTCTCACTCACTCCCAGGGCCGAGGCACCTGCTCCCCGGGCAGCTGGGGCAGCCCTGAGCTGTTAGCCGCCCTGCATCTCCCTGCTGCGGAGAGCTGCCCTGTCTAAAGGCTCACTTCCCTCCCAGATGGCCCAGATCTTGAGGCGAGTAAGAATGAAGGTATTCGGCTCTTTTTCCTTTCTCCCCACTGAAGGGCAACTGTGAAGCTAGCCTCATCTTTGGAATCCCTGCAGCACTGGGACACCCAGCATGGAAGTCCAGCTGCTCCTGGTGCCTAACGCTCGTCTTTTTTTTTTTTTTTTTTTTTTTTTTTTTCTTTTCTCAGTTCCAAGATCACTCTGTTATAAACCTGCAACCTCAGCCTCCACATCTCTTTTCCAGGAAACTCTGTTTTTGACATCTGGTTCCTCACAGCGTGAGCTTCTGTGTCTTTTAGGGGTCTAAGCTTTTCATTTTGGAGACCCTCTAATTTTATAAACTTTAGTAAAGGAGCAAGAAATCTTAGTTCTTTCCGCCATTCTATGCAAGCTTTTAGGAAACTGCTTAGAAGTCACTCAGCAAATGGCATGAAAGCTTAGAGCACAGCCCACAAACCTCTCTTCCAAGGGCTGGGTATAACTGAGAATGATTTCAGGAAGAAGAGCAAATTTTAGGAGGAGGTTATTTGTGCCTACACACCTCATCCACAGTTGCAAACCCTCCACTGATTGAAAGAATTTTTATCTCAATCTTCTTGAGAATCCGGCTGATCCCCTCAGGAAAGGAGGTGGCTAGAAGGCCGGTGTTATCTATATCGGGCTCCAGATGGTAGGAGGAGTTCTTAAATAAAGACATGGAAGACAAATTGCTGATTGTTCTTTGGAGTTTTAGACCTGGTGTCACTGGGGATCAAGTTGCTTTAATTAAAATTACTAGCTGACCAAGCCTTTCTTACCCGGGAGGTGGTGGGTAGAGGCAGCTTTCCTCCTTCCCAGTAGCTCAGTCCTGCTTCCCTGGACCACTGAAAGCAGACTCTGATTAAATTAGCCTACATTTGAGGACAAACACACATCTGTATCACTCTGAGGTTAATAGAATCAAGCAGAAACCTCAGATGAGGCAGCCACTTTAATATGCAATCCATCTGCATCTGACCTCTCCAGATCGATCCAAATGCAATTTCTTGGCATTAGATTCTTGTTGGTTTTGCAAATAAGTTTTATTTGGAGGACAAACACTAGATTCAGGAACATCTATTTTTAACAACAACACAAATAGACACATAAAAATAGAGCATAGTTGTTTTATGGTCTGGGCAGTGGAGGCAGAAGAGTGGAAGTTTAACCAGCTATGGTCTGTTTTACTAGCTTCAGTAAGACATTATTGTTTAAGGTCGTGAGCTCCCTGGTGGATTTATTTACCTAAGGATGGTTCTGCTGGTCTGGAGAGAGATGGATGGGGAGATGGAAGAGGGAACTGGGAGACTGAGGCCTTTAGAAAGACAACCAACAGGAAAATTCATGTACACTACCATTAAAATGAAAGGGGTTCTGGAAGTTTCTCTGCAATTGGTCACTTGGGACCCAGAACCAGGAGAAAGAGTTTTGCCTCTAGGCTGCCAATCAAAGATGAAGTTTTCATATTCAGAGTTATCAGGCTTCTAAATGATCAAAGTACTTGACTAATGCACTCTCTTGACAGACCCAATGCGATACTGTTCTTCAAGTTCACTTTACAGACCATGAGTGGAATGATTATTCCCAGTCCCTGCTTAGTAAGATTCCTTTCCTTTATGTCCCCACAGCCAGCTCACGGGGGCTCTGTCCTTCCCCAGACCAGAGACAGGAGTTCTGCCTTTTGGCTCTCCAAACTACTCTCTCCCATATATCCATGCCTCTGCCTGTCAGGAAAGCAAAAATGGGCCTGTGAACGTCCGAGTGCTCTTTCCCTCTTCATCTCTTTCATCTGGAAGCTGATTTATTTTTCTTTCTGTTTTTTTTTTGTGTGTGTGGGGGTGGGTGGGTGGGTGGAGAGAAACCAAGAGAAAGAGTGGTAGAAGCCAGAAAGGACACTATCCCTGGGGACACCTATCTGTTATACACAAGAGACCAGACTAACTCAATAACATTAATTTCTATTTTAACTTCACCTCAGAAGACACTCATTTTTCTCTTGGTATAAGACAGGGAAGAGAAGATTTTCTGTTTGGCAATATTGATCAACTGCTTAGTACTCTCCCAAAGTAAAATAAAACAATATTTTACTACCTGATGACTGCTGTTTAGAAGTATTATTGGGACCCGAAGAGCTTGTGCATTGTTGGCCATAAAACTTCCAATTCTAAGCTGGCCTGCACTGAACATGGAAAGAAATTTGTTTTTCTCTTCACAGACCATGACACCTAAGTCTGACTGTCAAATGGAATGATCTGAGAGCTATCCAGGAAATTTTAAAAAACACCTTTCAGGATATATTTGAGTTAGTGATAAAAGCAGAACTCTGGGGTGTTTATCTGATGGCTGGCTCTTTTCCGTCCAGTGCTGCTCCTCTGCCCTGTTTCCAACCATCATGAGGTTAGCAGCTTTTCTTAGCATTACCATTCTATATTCCTGCCTTTCAAAATGACCAGCCATGGACTGAACTTTTTGAAACCATAAGCCAAATCAAACCTCTTCTCCTGTCAGTTGTAGGTATCGGGTACTTTGTACCAGCAGTGGGAAAGCTAATATGGAGTTGGAGGGAAAAGATAAGAGAACAAGGAAAGATCTGCAAAGAAGAGGGGAGAGGACATGAATCTGAGGATAGAGAAGACCAGGTGAGGGCGCCAGCTTGGACTAGTCATTTGCTGGACAAGACCATGGAACAGAGGTGAGGAGGTTGCTCTTCTAGGTAAAGTTTCTCGCTGTGTTAGTCAGTTTCTGTTGCTATGATGACAAAGCACCACTTAAGAGAAACAATCTGAGATGAGGAAAGATGAGTTTTGGCTCAAGTTTCAAAAGTTTCAGTCAATAGTTACCTGGTTGCATCACTTTTTGGACTGTAATGAGGCAGTACAACATGGTGCAGAATAGGTAGGTGTCAGAACAAAGAGGTCCACTTCACAGTAGCCAGTGAATAAGATGCTAGGGTCACAGAGTCACCTCCAAAGGTATGCTTCAATGATCCAACTTCCTTCTGCTAGGCCCCTCTCTTCACAAGCTTGAACCCAGCTTGGAAAATTTAGTGACTTAGCAAGATTCCTGTGCAAAAGGACGAGGAGGAGGAGGAAGAGGAAGAGGAGGAGGAGGAGGAGGAGGAGGAGGAGGAGAGAGAGAGAGGGAGAGAGACCGAGACCGAGAGAGATCTGGAGATGTAGTTCAATGTGAAGACTCTGGATTGAAGGAGTCTTACTGTCTCATGCTATTAAAAGCCACAGGCTATGTAGAGAAAAGAAGTCTATTTAACTTGCAGTTTGAGATTTGGCATCTCTGTCTTTCAGGTTCTTGTGGATCCTGGGAGCTTGTGCAGAAGCGATAATGGTGACACAGGAAGCCAGAGAAGTTTGGGGCTGAAGCTTGCTCCTTTTGTAGCAATCCACTCTTCTGTAAGCACTAACTCATCTACAAGCATTAATTCTTGCTGAAGGCAATGCTTGCAGTGACTCAGTTCTTTCTACTATGCCCTATGGCCTCAGTTACTTTTCTCTCACTGTTGCACCAAAATATCCGACACCCAAAATGAAGGAAGGAAAGTTTTATTAGGCTCACAGTTTGTGGAAGTTTCAGTCCATACTCAGCTCCTCCCAGGCAGAGTGGCACATGGCAGAGAGCAGCAGTTCATGGCAGCAGAAATCAGCAAAGAACAAAAGGAAGGGCATCAGCTTTAGCTTGGAGCCAGCCCCTCTTCCTTCCTTATATTATAAACAAGCTACCCTAGGGCTAGGGGTGTAGAACTCACATTCCACGCCCTCCTTTTGCACAGGATGAACTGTTTATAAACTAAGAATCCTGGCTCTCTGCCAAATCACTTAATTAAACTTCTAAACTTCTCAAGTTGACACAGTACACAATCCACGCTTTGTCAACTTGGCAACAAGACATTTCCTTAAACCAGTTTCTAGGTATGTAGACATGCTTATTAACATTTTATAACTGAGAATGCAGGCCTGATAGCTCAGCCTATTAGGCAGAGTGCAGCAGCCAGGATTTGATCCCCAGAGTGCAGTGCTGGCCCTGCCCCTGGGGCATGCTGAGGCAGCATTTGAGACTGGACATGGTGTGCACCTATAATCATAGCACTTGAGAAGCTGAAAACAGAAGAATCATGAGTTCAGTCTACATGGTGAGATCCTGTAGACCCTGTAGATCCTGTCCTAAATTATATATCTATATCTATATCTATATCTATATCTATATCTATATCTATATCTATATCTATATCTATATCTATATCTATCTATACATAGATAATCAACTTGAACACTGTATTGCATTAGAACCATGACATTTTGCAAAGACTCATGCACATCCCTTTATGCGAAATGCATTTTAGTTCATCTCTAAGAGTTGTCAAACTCCTAATAGTTTCGGCAATGCTGAAAAGTCCAAGTTCCAAGTCTCCTCCAAGATCTAAAGCAAACTGTAGCTGTGGGACCCTGTACAAATGAAAAGTTAAACACTTCCAACGTTCAAAGGCACAAGATAAACATTATCATTCCAGAAAATATACACAGGAGGATACAAATCATTGAAACCAAAGCAAGTGCAAGATTCAGAAGAGCAAGCATTAAGTCCTTAATGGAATGTATGAAGCAATCTGTAATGAGTTGTGAGCTCCAAAGGCTTACATGGCTTCACTGCTATGGCACTGCTACTGGTAGCTCCCATGGCTGTTCTCTGAGGCTAGCTTTGTTCCCTCCTTGCACCTTTTCTCAGACAATCCATGTTCCTGGCTTTTCCAAACTTTTGGGTGTTCCACAAAATAGGCTTCTCACTCACAGCTTTACACATTGCTCCCTCAGGGGTACATTGCCTGATGTCCTAGGCCTTCTAAAATTTATGTGGAATGCCTCTTAACCTCAGAACTCCTATATATTGAATGCTCCTAAAACCAACACCACGTGGATGATGCCAAGGTGGAGCATTAGCCAGGCTTTCCTTCTTTCTTGGCTGTAAGGGTTGAGTGCCTGGTTTGCTGAGCACTCTGATACTGGTTCTGAGGAACGAATTCTCTGTGCTGGCACCACTTTGGAATCTGGTGTGGCCACCACCTCCATTCTGGAATATGGTATGGCTCACACCTCCATTCTGGAAAATGAGGCTCTGTAGCTTTCTCCTCAAAGCAAAGTCCTTGTGATTCTGAGGCTGCAAAGGGTGAAAACCTGCCACTTCCTGTGATGTCCTCAGGACATCTTTTCTATTGTCCTGTGCCTTCTGGGCAATGGAGATCTCAGCTTTATCTTTGCAGTCCACAGCCACCCTAATGCTTCCCCATCCCACTGGGCTCTGTGCTGTCTACTCCCAACGTAGTTTACTAAAAGTCCCCAACAATAGCCATGCCACTGCCTCAACATTCAACTGCTGTGAGATATCTTTTGCAAGATTAACTAGTCCACTGTGCTTAATCTCAGTCTCAGGCAAAGTGTCTGGAGAGGAGCAAAATGCAGACAAACTTTCTGCCAAGCCATAGCATAAATTCCACAATTTCAACAATTAATGCAGTCCTTCTTCCCAGCAGAAACCTCTCCAGCCTGATCTTTAGAGACAGGCTTTCTGTCAGCATTCTGGTCTTCTGAGCTCTGGCCAGAATCTCCTATAAAGAAGGGCTGAAGGCATTCTAGCTCTTTGCTAGTAGGCAACATCTCCAAACTTTTCCTATTTCTTCCCATAAGTCATTCCCAAAAGCTCATAATCCACATCGTCAGGTATAGTCACAGCAAAGACCCCATTCCTCTGGTACTAAATTCTGCCTAGGTTACTTTTCTCTCATTGCTGGGACAAAATACTTGACACTCATATTTAAGGAAGAGAAGGTCTATTTATTTATTTGTTTACTTGGTTAATTATTTATTTTATAGCATCAGGGATTTAACTCAGGATCCTGCACTTGCCTGACAAGTACTTATTCTACTGAACTATCTCCTTGGCTTATTTAGTTCACAATTTATGAAAGTTCCAGTCTATACTGGGCTGGATCCCACACAGAGTAAGTGACACATGGCAGAGAAGAGCAGTTTGTGGCAGCAGAAAGCAGCAAAGAACAAAGGGAAGGGCAGCAGCTTCAACTTCTAGCCAGCCTCTATCCCCTCCTTATATTATAAACAAGCTACCCTGGGGCTGGGGGGTGTAGAACTCACACATGTTCATTGTTCTCCTCTTGCATGGGATGAAGATGTTTACAAACTGAGAATCCTGGTTTTCTACTGAATCATTTAATTGAACTTTTTTTTTTTTAAATGCATTTAGTACAGGGCCTACAGAGTTTCACCACATAGGTTGGACTTGTAGTGATCTTCCTATTTTCAGCTTCCCAAGTGCTAAGATTACAGAAATGTGCCACCACACCCAGTCTCAATCACTATCTCAGTGCACTCCAGGGGCAAGGCTAGAACCGCACACCGAAAATCAAACCCTGGTCCCTATGTCTGCCTAAGTAGGCACTTTAGTCCACTGAGCTATCTGGTCAGCCCTTAAATAAACTTCTAGACTTCTTAAGTTGGCACAATGTATCATCTGGTACGCCCACCCCTCGAAGACTCTGCCACCTCTCACCACCACCACACTGGTGACAGGGCTTCTGACACACAAACCTTTGGGGACACAAAGAGACCATATCCTCACCACAGCCCTGACCCTGATCTGAAGCAGAGGTGAGCATGCATAAAGCAACACAGAAGGTAATTACCTTGGGAGAGCTATGAAGGAAAGGCAGGGTTAATGCATAGAAAGAAATAATTGAGAGAAATGTGGGTTATACCTCTATTTGGTTGGTGCAGTGCCACATTCTGCCTGGAGGCATCCACTTTGAGGGGTCAGCTCCTCTTAGCATAGATTTCAGGAGGCTGTGTATGGGAGGCCCTTTCCAAGGCCCTGCTGGTTTCTGCTTCCATCCAGGACTCTGCCTTTTGATGATCTGTGTTTCTGTGCAAGCCATTTCCAAGGGAAGAGGATAGAGGAAGATATGCGTGACTTTTGGGTTTACTTCAAGGCAGAAGTAAAGGAAATATCGCATGGGAATTGATTGTCACAGCGGCGGTGCCATGTATCTAGAAGTGTACTTTGGGGCTGGGGAGATAACTCATCCGCATAAGCCCCTGCCTGGCAAGTGCAAGGTCCTGAGCTTGATCCCTGGCACCAGAAAGACAAACAAAACAAAACAAAACATAAAGTGTACTTTGAGATAGTACACTTGTTTTGTGTATTTTATATGTTCTTTGTCCTATTAGTCTGGTTTTCAATCTGTATACATGATGATGTTTTATAAGACCTTAAGATAAATGAATCTGGCACTAGAAAAATAAAAGGATGTGGAGCAAGGTGAGGGAAGAGGGAATGCACTGAGTTCTCTACATGTGCCAGCCCCCCACCGCCAAGGCAATCCTTATGCACTGCACCATCTGCTAACCAAAGTCAAAAAAAGTCAAATTAAGTTAAACTAGATTTTGAAAGCCAACTACCTAAAGAAACAGTCACGGTGGTGCCTTCCTCAGATGGCACCTGTCCGGGCTTCTAAGGGAATCACAAGTAGATTTCTTCCTGCCGGGTGGTTGCACAGTGCAGATCTGGCCATGCTGCCGTGAAAGTCTACATTCAAGGACATGAGCATTTACAGATATTTTTCCCCTAGTCTTTTCACATTTGTGCTTTGCTTTAGAAGATATTGCCTTTGTTTGCAAAGGTAGTTGACGTTATTTTTAAATGACCTGCATGCTGTGGTGATGAGATGGAATTTGGAGCTCGAAGCTCTCGACTTGAGTCCTGGCTTTGACAAAGAGCTTGACTAACTCAGTGCAGTGCAAAGAGTCAGGAAACTGGAGATCACTGGAGCAAACTGCCCAGAGCCTCAGATTATTTTATTAATGTATTACTTCTGTAACCCCTCTCTAGTTCGGCCTCTTCAGGTCCGTTCACTACACTCCGTGTTCAAGCCGCTTTTCTCCATCGTGCTATGAACTCAGCTCTTTCTTCTTTGATGATTATACAGCTGGGAAAGCGGAGGCTTGAAAAGTCCAACAGTTGCCACCATAACCCCACCCCTCACCCCAGGAGCCCAGATAGCCTGACACAGAGCCAACACCCCGGAATCTGCTCTGCAAAGTGCCTCCTGGGACCCGAGAGGAGGCCCAGGAACTGCTTCACGCTGTCTGGCCTCTCACGCTTGCCAGGCCAGTACTAACTCTATTTTCAGAAAATTCCGAGCGGCACCATGGGAGGCCCCTGACAAATAGCAGCGTGGCAGCACCTTCCTCCAGTGAGCTTCCTGGCCTGCTTGGAAAGCTCCGGCAGTAAACGACGCCGCTGGCCTTTCTTCACTTGGTGCCTGGGTGCTGTGTGCTGATTGCGCAGCCTGGGGAGCCGCTTGGCTTCTCCCCAGCTGGCAGTGCGGGCAGCCATTTCTCACACCTAATTGGAACTTGCAGCAGCACAGCCAGCCCTGGAGATCACGCAGAGCTACTTGCTGCCAGATGATGACAAACTCTATGACCGGGATCCTGATTGTTTTCAAATTAAAAGGTACTTTGGGGACAACTGAAATTCCCCCAAGTGCTTGGCTGAATGAGTTTGGCAGCTCCTCCCAAAGTGCTCTGGTTCCCCACGCAACCACCTAGCCTCAGACTTTCCACTCGCAGGGAGGGGAGCTGCCAGTTTCCTGAAGTCCAGCTGAGCACTGCGCCTGCCGCTCTCCTGCCTAGGGCTCCACAGTGCCTTAGATGAGTCGCTCCCTTTGCCCTAGGTTGATTTGTGCAAGTGAAGGGTCCTGGAGCTTGCTCTGGGTTTTCGGGAGGCACTCAGGAGCCCCATCTGGGCAGCAGGCCCTGACAAGGAGCGGCTTTGGACGCACTACTTAGGCCAACCTTCTAGGAAGGCTCTTGCTGGCCCCTTCCTTAGGACTCTTATTTCCCATTTTCAGGGATCAGATCCACAGATGGGCAGAACCAGATGAACCCTGAGGAGCATAAAATCCAGCCCCAGAGAGGACAGCGGGCCTGGGTGAGAGGTCTGGTAATTGGCTCTGAGCTAGGAACGGTGCCCTGGCCTCTAGCTATCCAGGTGGCGGCTGTCACCACCTCTATCTTCCACAACCCGTTCCACTGCCACATCGCTGGATGGCTGCACCACCGCCTCTTTTCTTCCTCCAAGAAAGACAGCATGCGGAGCCGTCATCTGAAGGGGTCAGGAACCTTTGGGAGCTTTCCTGAATCCTGAGGACTCACTGCAAAGATGTAACTGACAGGGGTTGTAATAATAAAGTAACCATAATTATCTGGCATCATCCAGGTATTTTTTCCCCTCAACGCTGTTTCAGGGTAGGGGTAGACTGAGCCATTTTTAGTTCCTTCCTATCTGTTTTATTATCATTCCGTCACTGTTCTATTGCCCCTTTCTTCCTTTACTTCTGGGGGACATTCAGGAAATTCAGCTGTCTTCCAAAGCCATAACCTCGTTAGGCTTCCTTTCCTTTATGCCCTATGCTCCTCCATCAGCTTTATTGGGTTGGCATTTATTAAGGTATTTGGTTGTTGCAGGGTCTCACTGTGCAGCTCAGAGTTGTGGTGATCCTCCTGTTCTCAGATTACTGGGATTATAAGCATGCACCACTACACCCCAGACTCTGGGCAGCACAGTCTGCCCTGGGGGCAGGACTGGGGTGGCACACGGTGCTGGGGATGGAAGCATAGTCCCTGCATTTGCCTAAGCTGACTCTTTAGTATGCTGAGCTATCTTGCTGGCCCAGGTTGGCATTTATTAATACGGGCCATTTTCACACTGAAATTCAGCTTTGGTGTTACCACACGCTAGCTTTCCTTCCACTTCTGGAGCCCTGACTCTTGCTAGGCTTTGGGTGCCTGTCTTCTCCCAGCAGTTCTTCCCTAAATGTCAGCACTTTGTGTCTCTGTCGCTCTCTCCTCCCCTCCTTCTGCGTCTCCCCCTAGGCCAGGGCTCCTGAGGTTCTTACTCCTGCCTCTGCACGCCTGACTGTGCATGCTGCATGAGCTCTGGTGCTCAGCAAGCTTCCCATTTCCTACTTCTTGTAACAAACTCTTCTCACCCGGCCTGGGACCCATCCTGGACCCAGAGCTAATGCTGTTACAGCCCTGCCGACGTGGACTGGCGCATGTTGTAACTCTTGGACTTGATATGCCTGCCCTGGCGTGCTCAGTCAGCTTTTCGTGATTGTGACAAAATACCGGAGAAAAACAACTTAAAGGATGAAACAGTTCTTCTGACTCATGGTCTCCAGTTCTCAGACCATTACTGTTTGCTCTGTTGTCTCGGTCCTGCAGTCAGGGAGGACATCATGGGGGAAGGGCACAGAGGAAGAAAGCAGCTCACTCCAGGCATCCAGAAGAAAAGCAAGATCAATAAACTTCTATCCAGGTAAGAAAGAAACAGGAAACAAATGATTGATATCAGCAATGAAAGAGAAGGCGCCACTGCAGGTCATGGGCAGTAAAGCACAATAAAGGAATGTTATAGATGCTGTGCCCACAAACTGACTGTCAAGGCAAAATGGGCAGAGTCACTGGAAGATACCGCGTGCCAGTAGTGGCTGATACGCGTGTCAACTTGGCTGGATCGACTCTTACTTCCACGCCCTGGGCTGTGGGGGCCTTGCCTCGCAGGGGTAGATGGGACCTGCCCTAGGGCAGTAGGTGACCCACCCTAAGGTGGGGAGGACACACCCCAGAGTGACTCAGCACAAAAAGGATGAAGGAGGTGCAGAAAACAACCCCCGCGTTCCCTTCTTGGAGAAATCCCGGTCACTGTGGGTCACTGTGCAGTCACACCACTTCAAAGAAGCTCTGAGTTAGCAGGGTATGGACTGAAAGCTCCACAAACTGTGAGCTAAATAAACCTTTCCTTCCTTAATTTTAAGTGTCGGGTATTTGTCCCAGCAATGAGTGAAAAGGAAACAAGGCAGTACCCAAACTCATTATCTATGTAGCCCTATATCTTCCAGAGAAATTGATGGGCTGTGATGCATGTAGCTCAGCGGGTGGCACCTTGCCTAGCATGCACACAGCTTGCATTTTGTCCCCAGCATTTGGAGACAAGAAAATACGCATAGTTGGTAATTAATAATCTTCCAAAATAAAAAGCACAGGACTTTCTGCTTTTGTACTGGTTGATGACTTCTACCAAATACTTAAGGAAGAAATTGTACCAATTCTCTCCAATTACTTCTAGAAGGGAAAGAGAGAATGACTCTTAACTCATTCTGCAGAACCAGAATTATCTTAATATCAAAACAAAGCAAAGACAGGCCCGGCAGGATTGCTCAGTGGTCTAAAGCGCCTGCAGGCAGCTGCAAGGATCACTGTTCGATCCCTGGCACCACATGCTGTGCCAGCCCTGCCCTCAGGGCAGTCTGAGCTGGCCATAAAAATAAATAATAAAGCAAATAAAAAACTAAGCAAAGAGAACCAGTGAGATAGCTCAGAAGACTAAGCAGCTGCTTCGCAAGCACTGGGACTGAGATTTGATCGTTGGTCCCACATGTCCCACCAGTACTGCCCCCAGATTGCTCTGATCCAATGACTGAATCAGGTGTGGTGGTACATTACTGATGGGGAGGCTAAAAATAGGAAGATCACTATGAGTATGAGCTGTGTAAGGAGATCCTATACCAAATACATAAAAAAAAAAAAAAAAAAAAAAAAAAAAAAAAAAAAAAAAAAAAAAAAACAAGCAAAAACATCCCCCAAAAGAAATACTGTTATCATAGGTGCAGAAATCTGTAACAAAAATAATATATTTAATATAGCAATGTATATAAAGAGCTATATACCACGAATAAATGGAATTTATCCTAGATATGCAAAGCTAGTTTAATATTTTAGAAAATCAATGGACTGTATCACATCCATAGGCTAAGGAATAAAAATTTATGTGATCATATAAATACACACAGAGAAAACATTTGGAACAATCCAATATCCATTCATTGTAAATACACTTAACATACTAGGTAGGGAGAGGAGCTTTCCTCACTTAATAAGTAACTTCTACAACATGCTTAGTGGAGAGAAACAAGCTCTCCTAAGGCCAGGAATAAGGAAAGAATATCCTTTTCCACCACTGATTTTCAACATTTGTATTACATTGTTGCTACTGCAACAAATCAAGAAAAGGAATGACAAGGTATATAGACTGGAAAAGAAGAAATAAAGATATCTTATTGCCAGATGACAGTATCATCTATGCAGAAAATCCAAAAGAATTGATGAAGTCATGGAACTAATAGATGATTACCGCAGGCTGTAGGATACACAGAAAATATACAAAAGCCAATCATTTTCCCATATATCAGCAATCAACAGTTGAATTCGACATTAAAAGCACATGGCCTTTTATATTAACATCTCCCAAAAGAAAACAGGTATGAATATAACTAAAATATGTACAGGATCTATATGAGGAAAGAAGTAACATTCTGGCAAAAGAAATTTAAGACCTAATAAACAGAGCAATACCCCATGCTTATGGACAGAAAGATTCAAGTTATCAGTTCTTCTCACTTGGATGTATGGATTCAACACAATCTCAGTAAAAAAAAAATTCCAGAGAGTTACCTTATGATATATATATATATATTTTTTTTTTGTCTTTTTGAGACAAATGCAGTTCAGGCTGGCCTTGAGCTCACTTTTGTAGCCCAGGCTGGTCTCGAACTCACACCGATCCTCCTGCCTCAGCCTCCCGAGTGCTGGGATTACAGGCGTGCGCCACCACGCCCGGCTCCATACCTTATGATATTAACAAATATAGGGACATGAAATGTCCAGAATAGTCTGATATTGAAGAAAAACAATGTTTATGTGGATTAAAGCTCCTGCAAGCAGGTACAGGGGTTGGGGGTTCAATCCCTAGGCCTGCTGTGCTAGCCCCACCCCTGGGGCATGCTGAGACAACCATTGAGACTTGGCATGGTGGCATGCTCCTGTAATCCCAGAATTTGAGAGGCTGAAAACAGGAGAATCAGTACAAGTCTGATCTATGTAGTGAGAACCTGTAGACCATGTAGTCCCTGCCCTAAATACAGAGAAAAAAATAATAACTAGATATGCAGATACAAAAATGAATCTAGGCCCATAGCTCACACCTTTCAAAAATGGTAACTCAAGACCTAAATTTAAAACATGAAATTCTTACACTCCTAGAAAATAATACAGAAAACTTAGATGATCATAGATATGACCAGACCTTTCAACAATAAAACAATGTAAGTAAGGTTCATGAAAGAAACAACTGATATGTTGGATTTCAGTTAAATTAAAAACTTCTGAGGTACAAAAGACAATGTCAAAAGGATGAGAAGCCAAGCTACTAACTGGGAGAAAATATTTCCAAAAGACGTGGGATACAAGATTGTTATCCAAAATATACAAAGAACTTTGAAAACTCAACAGAAAGAATATGAGCAACCCAAGTTGAAAATGGGGGAAAGATTTCAACATCTTACCAAATAATATAGAAGCAATAAAAAGAAATAAAGCATCATATGTCACTGAGGAATTACAAATGAAAAAAATGCTGAGACCTTATGTTTAGCTCAGCAGTAGACAGCCTGTCTGATGTGTGTGAGGTCCTGTATTTGATCCCTAACACTTCAATAAAAGTGAAGAAAAACCACCACCGCACACAAAACCACAACGGCGAGATGTTACTAAACACTCGTTACCACACTAACAATATCAGTGCTGGCAAAGATGGGGAAGAGGAACTTTCATTCGCTGCTGATGGGAATGCAAAATAATACAGACTTGATGTTTTCTTGTAAAATTAAGTGTACTCTGACCATTTGATTAAAGAATCACATCCCTTTGTAGTTACTCAAATGAGCTAAAAATTTACAGCCACCCAAAACCTCCACATCAATATCTTCAGCAGCTTGTCATAATTGCCCAGATGTGGAATTAACCAAGGTGTCCTTTAGTAGGCTAACTGAGAACTAAAATATCACAAATCTAGAATATGGAATACTTTTGCAGCATTGAAAAGCACCAGTATGTTATACGAAACATAGAGGAAATTTAAGTACACATTGTTAAATGCAATAAGCAAATCTGAAATGGCTCATAGAATATGACTCCAATTATATGACATTTTGAAAAAAGCAGGGCTATGGAGATTAATGGAAAGATCAGAGGGTTTTTATGATAGTGGAACTATTTTGTTTAATGCTATAATGGCAGATTCATGTCATTACACATGTGTTCAGAACCACAGATAGTAAACACCATGCAGTAAACCTTCATGTCAACTATGGACTTGGGGTGACAATTATGTGTCAATGTCTGTTTATTGATTGTAACATATGTACCATGTGGTGCAGGATATTGGTAGTGAGGGAGGTTGTATGTGTATGGAAAAAAAGGTAAACAAACAGGAACACTCTACTGATTTTGCTGTGAACTCAAAACTGTCCTAAAACAAAATAAAATACTTAGATATAAATCTAACTAAAATATGTGCAAGATCTATATGCAGAAAAGGCAAAATTCTGGCAAAAGAAATTAAGACCTAATAAACAGAGAAATACCCCATGTTTTTGGACAAGAAAATTCAAGTTATCAGCTCTTCCCACTTTGATGTATGGATTCAACATAGTCTCAGCAAAAAATTTCAGAAAATTACCTTGTGGGATTAACAAACTCTAAAGTACACACAGGGATACAACATGTCCAGAATATTGTACTTTTTATTGAAGAAAAGCAATATTAATAATATTCAAAAAAAGACTTACAGAACTCATACTATGTGTGGTTGGCCAATGAACTTTCATTCATACCATGATGGGGAGAAAGCTATGTTATCTTTTCAAGTAATTGTCTTTAGGATGAGGGTACCCTTTTGGGTACGATTTAGCTGGTTCCTCCTGTTCTCTCTTCTCTCCTCCAACAAATCTCTGTAGACTCAGCAATCAAAACAATTCTATAGGCCACAAATGGGCGGGTCCTCCACATAAAAAGTCAGTTTAGAGTGTGTCTTTTCTTTTTGCCAAGTAAAACATTCATTCTATCCATTCTCAAAAGAAACTAGAGTTTAAATTCATTCTAACATCCTATGTTTCCCGATTATAGGCCCACTTCAAGGAATTTCTTCATGGTCAAAATTTGGAAGATGTTATTCTGTAATCAAAATCTCCCCCTAAAAGAAAAGAAAAAGAAACAACTTTAGTTGAACCTCAACCCATCTCAGAACACATTTAAACAAAAAAGAAATTGAAATGGCAGGGAAATCAATGTGTGGCTAGAGCCAATTAGAGACAATATGTTTAGTGCCAAATTATTACATTCATCAAAAATCCAAAGAATCAACATTGTGAGCCACTTAGAAGGAAAAAAAAAATGCAAAACTGGAGCAGTGAAAGGCAGCTGATCCAAAATAAAAATTAATGAATTGGAAAATAAAGAAAACTAGAATGGTTTAAATTAATATCCTCCAAAACTATTTCTCTCAACTGAATACACATGAAACCAAGAAAAGAGGAGTTTGTTTTCTAATTAAAACTATCTGGCAGCAAGTATTTCCCTAAGCAAAAATATATAACTTGTTCCCAAAGTAAAAATGCTAGAGCTACTCATGAATAAGCAGCTTCTGTGAGGAAGAGAGGGGCTAGAAAGCAGAATACTATCAATGAGAATGTTGTCTTGTCCTGATCTATGAGATTGGTGTAGGCAGCTAAATTAGATGGAAATGTTATAGGAAGTCAGACAGGGTGAGGCCCTCAAGGAGACAATATGGAAGACAAGATGACCTTGCAACTTTGGGAGAGACAGACAGTCCTGCTGTGGGCCAGACCCCAAGAAAAAAGAGTAAAAAATGTAGGCACATACTTTCCTACGGATGGGCATGTGGGATGCATATTCTTCATAGGCCTCAGTCACCATGAGGAAGCCAGAGTCACTGACCCATCCCCCAACAGGGAAAGCCCCTGTTCTGTATTTATGTCCACTTGCCACCTGACTCTCGTCGTCGTCCTCTATTTGATCCTGATTTAATCAGTTTTATATGAACAATTACACTTGTGGTCTTACTGGTTAACCATAATTTTGTCCTACCTCATGTGTGAGTTTCCATGTTTGCCACCTTAGAGCCACCTCACTCCATGGTTTTGCTCTATAAAAATCCCTAGAAATGGCAGATTCCAGAGCAACCTACTTGGGGACCCTTCTGTCCCTCTGTCAGAGAGCAACTTTCCTTCCCCCAGTAAATATGTTCTGCTCTTAACCTCCATTGTCACTGAAATTCATTCTTCAGTTTTAGAGAATATGAACTGATCCTAGGTATCTTTCTGGTTAGGAGTTTCATTCCCCTATATCATGTGACCATTGTCCCAGCTTCTGCTTTGGGCCAATCTGTATCAAGATGACCAAAGTGTATGTTAACTCTTGTACTTTTTAAAATTATTAAAATCCAAGCCCCCCACCCCCATGTGACCAAGAACACCAAGGTCAGTTCTTGCAAATTGCTGATATAACAGCTTAGTTTGGGAACCAAAGATAAATTTTGAATAACATTTGTTACAGTAGGTGCTGGTGTTTTCATCATGATCACTAATTTCCCTCCTTGGCATTAATAAGACTCATCTTGCGTGCTTCTCTGATATTAGAAATAGCCATATGAATTATTTTGACCAATGACTTGTGAATGGAAGTCACTCGTACTTCTTTCAGATGGAAGTCTTAAGAGTACACCAATGTCAAAGCCAAACAAAAATATAGATACAAGTTTCTAGTAAATTCACTTGGGAATAAGGAATAGGATTGCAGTCAGAGACAGATGTATAAAAGGGACTGTAGTTTGTTAATACCACAGAGCAAAGTGAAGTTGGACAGATTTATTAGGACAGAGGAACTTACGCAAATTATTTTGGGAGAAAGCTCCCTAGAGCCCAGCACTTGGGATGCTGAGACAGAAGGGTTATTATCACAAAGATGAGGCCAGCCATGGCTACATAGTGAGTTCCAGGCTAGTCTGAACTACATAGTGAATAGCACCTCTGAAAAACAGTTGAAAAAGAAAACAGTTCATTAACATTTTCATTCCTGCAAGTACTGGCAAGCTCTGATTTGTATGTGATGGCAGTTTTGTTATGTAGTTAGTCTTAAGGTCATAGCTGGCAGGTCTATCATCAGTTAGTTGCTAAGTAGAAATAATCTTAAAAAGAGGATGGGCTGTCACATGAGACTGGTTTGGTGAAGTCGCTTTCCAGAGCAGATATCCAAGATCTGAATATGGCCCTTCACATTTTTTTTTTTTTTTTTTTTTTTTTTTTTTTTTTTTTTTTTTTTTTTTTTTTTTTTTTTTTTTTTTTTTTTTTTTTTTTTGTGGTGCCTTGACTCTGCTTTAGTGGAATACAACACAAATGACTCTTCTGGTTGTGCATGATAAGTTTTGACTCTAGTATAGAGTATTCACTGTGTTCCCTTCTCCTTGGCGCTATGGTCAAGCATGCTTGAGTTAGTAGAGGTGCTGTCAGTTGAGCTCCTAGAACATGCAGGCAGTGCTGAGCCTCCCCCTCAAGCAAGATGGACTCGCAGTATGGCCGAGAAATGGGCGTGTTCCTTTATTTATTTATTTTATTTTTATCTTTGCAGAACTGGGGATTGAACTCAGGCCCTTGTGCTTGCCAGGCAAATACTTACTCTACTGAGCTATCTCCCCAGCCCCATGTTCCTTTAACTACTGACATTTCAGCTTGTGATTGCAGCATACCCTAATCTGTGTTATTCAGCATAGCTATGATTAAGGCAACAATAACTAAATTGAAGAAATATTGTACTTCTCTATTCTTTGAGAAAGTGCTCTTACAAAAATTGGACAATATCCCACTTCCTGAGGGTACTGAGAAGCCAACCAAGATCCTCAAGCCTGTCCTTTTCTTTTCTTTTTTTTTTTTTTTTTTTTGTATTTTTAGGGAATGGTCTACAGGGTGTTCAGGTTCTCACTACTAGATAGAGGACTCATAGTAAACCACCTGTTTACATCCTCCCAAGAGCTAAGACTACAGGCATGTGCCACCATGCCCAGTCTCAATTGCTGTCTCAGTGTGCCCAGGGGGTGGGGCCAGCATGGCAGGCCCAAGGCCCTGGATCAAACCCAGGCCCCTGTGCCTGCTTATAGGTGCTTTAATTCACTGAGCCATTTGGCCAGCCCCAGTCCTTTTCTTTGTACCCACAGGAGCCTTCTTGTGCTGCTACTCACTTACAACAGATGGAATCAAGAGCATATGTTTATGGCACCAACTAGACTTGGAAGGTATCATAAGTATGGTTAGTAGTCGAATGCCTAATATATCCTAAATTTCATTTGCAAAATTGTTGCTGTAATGCAAGAGTAGCTACATGTGCTTGAAAATATAAATACAGAAGTATAACAGATGGATCATAATTTTACTAAAAATCATTCAATATAAAATTAACCGGGGGAGGGGAAAAGAAAAAAAAAAGTAATGTTATTGAATGTGTTAATGTTTAATTGTTTGATCAATCTTATATACCTATATGTATTAATCTAAACTGATCTGATGATGAAAATATGTAATATAACCATTGTTAAATTTATACAATAAAAATATTAAATCTTTAAAAAAAAATTAACCAGGGGGCTGAAGAGATAGCTCTATGGCACAAGTTCCTGCCTGGCAAGTACAAGGTTATGAGTTTGAATCCTGGTCCCGCTAAATAAATAAATAAACAAATAAATAGAAACTAGGTTTTTAGCCTGGCCATGGTGGTGCCTGCCTGTAATTCAAGCATTTGGGAGGTTGAGGTAGGAGGATCAGTAAGAGTTCAAGACCAGTCTGGGCTACAAAAAGTGAGCTCAAGGCCAGCCTGAACTGTATAGTGAGACCCTGTCTCAAAAAGACTAAATTAATTAATTAATTAATTAACCAAAATCCTTTTAGAAAGATAATTGCAATAAATAACAAAGTGTGCATGTGTAAAAGCCAAATGGAACTGTGGGCTAACTATAGGTTAATGCTACTCCTGAAATTCCAAGTTTGTTTAGTGTGTTCAAGTTAGAATTACATTTTTTGTTTTCCAAAAGTTATTCTCAGTGTTGTGTCAAGAGCAAGTGTAACTATCGGCTTTATTGTACCAAACTGGTCTTTTCCCTTGGCAATACCAGGCAGACAAGATTTTGGAGTTGGTGAACTGTTATACTGATTTTATGTTTTTAGACAGCAAATTCAGAGAGATGATATGTACCTCTGAATTCAATCTTAAGATGAATACTAAATTTACAAACTGATTCAGTTCTATGACTCAAAATGCACTTTTAAACTTGATTTAACTTTCCAGTAGCAAATGTGGACTTGGTCCTGCATGGAGCAAGTTGTTTTGCTTTGTTTTGTTTTGTTTGTTTCTTGTTGGTGTTGTTCGAGGTACCAGGGGTTAAACTCAGGACCGTGAGCTTGCCAGGCAGGCACTTACATCACTGAGCTATCTCCCTGGCCCTTGGAGCAAGTATCTTTGAAAGCTAATACAACACAGCATGAAATCAGTACTCTCAAGCATGTGGGATTCGTGCTGTTTTATAAACTGTATGTCTTTTGCTTGCTCCACTGTGAGCTTTTTAAAGCAAAAGATGATTGAAATAGACATCCACGGTTTGCTTTGGGTCAGGCCTCACTATGCACGCCTTTACGAGTGTTTTCCAGAAGGGAGCAGAGCCAGATGACAAGATCAGTTCCCCTGAGGTTGGGCTGACTCAGAAAACCTCCATATGGATGTCCTGAGGCCATTTATGCCCCTGTCCTCAGACGAACTCTTCCTTTTACTTCCAAAGCTGTGATCTCGGAGTCCCATCCCACTCCCTTCTGGTCTCTCCCATCCACCCATTCACGGATTGCTGTGCTCGGCCTCCCGCCCTGCCTTTGGCTAGCTCTCAGTACTTAAGGTCGTCTCAAGTCTGAGGCCCACAGCCTCCCTCGCCACCTGTGCAGGCACACAACACACACACACACACACACACATACACACACACACACACACACACACACACACACACTGTGCTTTTTCTGCTGTTGCCAAGTTAAGCTCTGTGAAATTCAGGCCACATGATTTATCATTCTCACCTCAAAATTGCCTGGTGAGTTTGGTGCCACTGTCTTTCATTTGCCTCTGTAGAATCCATACCCGTCTCCCCTATTCTGTGGCCCGACGTCCAGGCTCTTGGAAAGAATCTGTAAAATTCTGAAAGAATCTTTGTTCTTCTGCTCTAGTTCCAGTTCTACACCATGGAGCCCTGAGGCTGCAGGGCGAGCTCCAGGTGCGCGTGTCCCAGCCCTTGTCATCCACAGTCCTCTGCCAAAGACGCAGCTCTCGTCTACCAGTCGTCCCCATGCACCTTGGTGTCACATACTGTACCCGGCTTTACTGCCCTTCTTTCATTTTCCCACTGCCAGTGTGAAGTTCTCTTTCTTCTCGCTACTGAATTTTTAAAATATAGCCCTGTATTTTCTTTTGTAGTGGGTTTAATAGGAAGATTACAGAGCTATAAAAGCTTTGAATATAGCTGAGGAGGGTGGGCCAGATAGCTCAGCAGACTAAAGCACCTGCTTAGGCAGATGCAGGGGCAAGCATTTGACCCCAGGCCTGCCATGCCAGCCCCACTCCTGGAGTGCCCTGAGATAGCAACTGAGCCTGGGCGTGGTGGCGCACGTCTGTAATCCCATCGCTTGGGAGGCTAAAGACAGGAGAATCACTGCGAGTCCCATCTGTATAGGAAATACATGGAAGAAGGAAAGAGAGAGACAGAGAGAGACAGAGACAGAGAAAATCTGTGCTAGGGCTGGTGATATAGCTCAGTAGGAATTAGAATGATCACTATGAGTCCAAGTTACATAGTTAGACCCTGCATAAAAATAACAAAATAAACAAGAAAACGACAACAAAAAATACCTGAATATAGCCGGAGAGAAGACTGTCCTCGTTGATCAGAAACACCATTTGCAATCATTACTAGCAAAACTTTTTTATTTTTAAATGTGGTGTATGGTCTCACTCAGACTCCTAGTGATCCACCTGTTTTCAGCATCGCCAGCGCTAGGATTATAAGGGGCTCACTGCTACACCCAGATTTGGTGGCGCGACCACCAGCAGACCCGGGGGCAGGGCCCACTTGTTATGTGGTGCTAGATCAAACCCCTGTCCCTGATCTTTCCTGCTTCTCTCTCTCTCTCTCTCTCTCTCTTTCTCTCTCTCTCTCTTATGGTATAGGGTCTCACTATGCAGCTCAGACTTGTAGTGAGCCTCCTGTTTTCAGCCTCCCCAGCACTGGGATTACAGGAGTACACCACCTCCTGGGACTTGTTCCCCGGATCAGCAGAGTGGGGCCGGCAGAGCATGGGATAAAGGTTCGATCCGGCTAAAATCAGGCTAAGTGTGCGCTGGCCAAAGCAGGCGCTTAGTCTGTTGAGCCATCTTGCCAGCCCTACCAGTTCTTGTGTTCTTACAGCCAGCACTCCTTGTCTTATTATTATCAATGCCCCTTTACTCTTTCTCCTACTGCTGGTGTCTGTCACTCCCAATGCATGCTGAATAAAGAAAACAGACTGGTTTTCCCCTGCAGTTTTTTTGAAATACCACAAGGTTCCTGCTCAAGAGTCCACTGAGTTTCATGCTAGGGTCACTGTCTTCACGCTTCCCCTTCCACTCCCTGGCCTCACGCAATCTCCCCTGCAACCTGTGATCCCTTATCTCACTTCTAGGTTCACCCAGCGTGCGCCTTGTTGGACCATGCTCCTCCAATCCCCTCTCTACTGCTGGTTGACTCCCACAGCTTGTCCTTCTGGATCATGTCCTTCAGAAAGCCTAGGGACCCTGGGGTCCCTCTCTAGGACTTCTCTACTAAAAGCCTTATAATGATAGTGCTCTTAAGGTTACTTTATTTTCTATTTATTTATTTATTTATTTATTTATTTATTTATTTATTTATTTATTTATTTTTGTCTTTTTGAGACAGGATCTCACTGTGCAGTTCAGGCTGGCCTTGACTCACTTTTGTAGCCCAGGATGGTCTTGAACTCACACCGATCCTCCTGCCTCAGCCTCCCAAGTGCTGGGATTACAGGTGTGCACCACCACGCCCGGCATGGCTACTTTATTTTCTATGCTTCCTACTAAACAGTAAAAACTGATGCTGCCCATATTAACTTCTTTTTTTTTTTTTATAATTTATTTATTTTTTTCTTGCTTCAGAACCTTTATTTGTTTATTCAATCATTTTTATGGCCAGCTCAGCCTCCCCTCAGGGCAGGGCTGGCACAGCATGTGGTGCTGGGGATTGAACCGTGGTCCCTGAAGCCGCCCAAGCTTTCCCAAGCAGGGGCTTTAGACCACTGAGCCATCCCGCCGGGCCCCCTGCCCATATTAACTTCTATGTCTCCAAATCCTGGCACTGTAGTATTTGTTGACTGAATCAATTCAACATAAACATTCGGTGAGTGAGTGAGTGAATAAACAGACGGGCTTACTCATTGTGAGTGTGTAACAGGTAGTGAGTGCCTTTTTCTGAGTGTGTGGCCCTCTCTGGCACCCCTTGAGGTGTTCTTTAAGCTGTGATCCCCACAGTTTGGGGATACAAGTGAATGGACCTTTCCCCATTCCTCCTAGATGACAATGTGACAGGAATCAAGTGAATTTTGGCAATGAGAGATCCTCTCAGGCCAGAGGCGGGGAGACTGCTGGACATCCGTGGACAAGGAAGAAGGGATTTGGGAGACAGTTTCTCTGGCCATGATTGGTGTTAGAGAAACAAAGCCTGAGGGAGCTGGGAAAATGACATCTTATTGTATTATCCTTCTTAGGACAAAGGGTGTCTCCAGGCAGTGACAGCCATTGTAGTGGGTTTTGCTCTTTATAACCTCTCTGCTGTGCTATTGAAGACATCAAGGTCCAGAGAAGCCTAAGACTCCTCATGATTCAAAAATAATGTCCGAACCTGGCTCTTGGGGCAGTGCTTCCTGCTGCCAGCACTTTCCTCCCTGCAGCTCTCTGAAGGCCTTTCTGTCCCCCCTGCTCACTCAAAGATGAACACACCGCTGTCACCATGGTACCCACCACTGTCACCTTTGATGTGGTGAGAGCAGGAGGCCAGGGCTGGAGCACTTCCTCCTGACTGAGGTGGCCCAGAACAAAGCCTTTCTTGTGTGTGGAGGGGTACACTGTGTACATACGGGGTGGGGGTCGGTGGAAGTGAAGACCAGGACAGGCAAAATCAGGCTAAGGGTACCAAGCTCTGTGTGTGCACATACTCTTTCTTTCCTGGGGGTTCCTTCAGTGACAGCTTCACTTCTTTCTTTTGTTACCCGGAAGGGAAAGGATTCCCAGAACAGATGCATGTATGTCAGAACCCATGAAATCACACAAACACATCCAAACATCATGACAGCCATACTGGAAGCACTGCAAGGTCCTTTGCTATTTAAGTCCCAATCACTATCTTGGCCAGGGACTTCATCTTCGAGGTGGAGCGGGGCTGAGGCCTTCAGGCTGAGGTCCAGCCAACTCGGGGTTAATCCCCACAGAGGACACCTGAGGACGCCCATTTCCCAGCTGCGTTACTGTGAGACCCTGATTCACAGGTGGATGAGTCGAAGTTTCTTTTTCTTTTCATTGTGTGACAAGAAGCACAGATTCCTCCAGAGGCTATCCTTGCTTTGCAGACTTGGTAAGCTCTCACAGAGCTGGGCCCCTTGCCATCCAGATAGGCACTTCTCCTGGCCATGGCTTTTGGAATTGATGGTGCCTCGAGAATCCTGGCCCTTTAGCGGCTAAAAGCCCAGGAATTAGGGAAAGAAATGAATGACGAAGAGGGAATTGCCTTCAGCACGCACTCAACACAGGTAAACAGATGGTCTCCCGTTTCTCCTGCCATTCATATATTTATTCATGGAATCACTTTCCGTTCAGGGATCAAGGAACTCGTAATCTAGGGTAGTGTTAGCAGAGCTTTTAGAGCAGTCGATGGCACCAAGAGCCTGCCACAGATGCGTGCCCTGGGCTCACCAGTGCTGACCTTTGGGATGAAATGCTCCACTATTAATGTAAACTGTGTACTTAAGGTGGTTATGCCTAAAATGTCAAGGGAAAATGTGGAGGAGTAGCATTGGCTCAGGTACTGCAAATGGGACTCGGGGCTGGGCTACCCGGGGCTACAGTTCTGTTTGAAGTGCTCTACACAAACATACCCACCCTGGGATTCAAGCTGACCTTTGGACCACACCAAACCTCAGTTTCCTGAAACAATGTGGGTGAAGCCCAGCAGCACTTCTGTGCAGCAGACCCGTCCCACACATTGTCTGCAGGCTCAGACTGCACTTGACTTCTTCATTAAAGAACCACTGAGTGCGGCCAGCTGTCACCTCAGTCCCTGAACAGCGCGGCTACAAGTATCACCCTCCCCTGCAACCTGCCCTGCGCTTCAAAGCTGTAGGTGCAGCTGCTGTCCTGCAAACCATCTGAGCACTCTCTTAAGACTGTTGGACACTGACTTTTCCTGGATCACAATCCTTGTTAGCTCTCAATTAAAATAATTTTCTTTTGTTCCTGCATTTATTCTTGGTCAACACAAGCAGCAGAAAATCTGCTTCCATCAGACCCAAACCAGGAAGGAAATCCGTTAGCAGGCAGGACTGACACCTGCCAACGAGGCTGTGCCTCTCTCAGCAGCTGAGCTTCCTGGGCTCTGTTCCATCGCTCAGCTGCCTGCTAGGGTGTGGGCTGCATCCTGAGGCTGGCTCCCCTGGTAGTCACAGAATGGCCTTAATCACTTCTCAGAGTGATATGTTCTATGTTCCTGCGTTCAGATCCAGCCAAATGAGTGAACTTTGCTGCAGGGTTCCCAGAAATGCCCTGGGACTCAGCCTCACTCAGGTGTGGCAGTGGTGGCTGAACTGAGCTGATCAGTTGTTCCATGACAGAAAGATCATGCCACATTCCATTCCCTTGTAGGTGTACAAGTCAGTTGCCTGGGGCAGGGGGAACTGTGGAGAAAGGAGAGGGAAAGGTAGCAAGAGTTGCCACTCTCTGGGGATGGACTTTAATCGAACTGCTGGCCAGACACTGCATCACAAGAGAGGAGTGCCCCTGGGCCTGAGCAGGCTCAGGAGTTTCTGCAAGAATGGTCAATGGCAACAGAGGAATTTGAACTGATCAACCCCTCAAATGCACTCCTTGTTATTAGAATTGGGAGCTGCCACACATTTATAAGATGATGAAACTCTGAAATTAGAGTCACAGACAGGAAGGCTGAGGGGAGGCTGTGCGTCAGAACTCAGAAAGCTGTGCATGCCAAGGGCGTGTCTGTGTTTTCAATTCTAGATGAGAAAATGTGGGTGTGTCCCAGGGAGCTATTCTTCCCCAAGATCTGGATTTGCTTCTTCTAGATAAAATGTGGCTTGTAGCAAGTCCCTTGCAGAATGAATGTGCCAATCTGAAATAATACCTCAGAGCGCCCAGGGAGAAACCTGCCTTCAGGAGTTGTTGCTACTATTGTTCACGTGGAGCTGTCTCCTTGAGGTGGCACCAGTCTGGAGAGGGGATGGACTTTCTGGAGCAGCCTGGCTTCTAGTAAGATCTAAGCAGCAGATAGAAGCATCTGCGAAGGATACACTGACTCAAGGACATGCTTATGTGGCTGGTGCTCTGTCCCAGTTCAGGCCTTGTTTCCCCTGGATTCTCCTGTCTGGCCATTCCTGGGAGATGGCCTCTCTAGGGAAAGACTTAATTCTAGGAAAAAAGAGGATGGCACAGAAGCTTGGCTCAAGGTAACAGGCCCATGTCAGAGAGGACAGTGATAAACTGCATACATTTCTGGTCTGATCCTCAATGGCTATTAAGGAGGAGACCATATAAGAAAGTAAAGATGTCACAGATGGTAGGGACTTGGGTGGCCTAAAGGAGTGCACAGGAAGGTGTCAGGGTGTCTACTGATTGGCTTGGGGCTTGAAGAGGCTGGATCCCAGAATGCATAGGTGCACTAGAGTCAGTCTCTGCCCTATCTGGGCAGAAGAAGAGGAGGAGGCATCCTAGTGGGTGGGGCCAAGAGAGCAAGAGGTCAGTGCCAAAGGCTGCAGCAGTAGAGGCCATGTTCAGTGGCCACGAAGGACAGCCATCCACCCTAGTGCAGATGACCCTATTGTGGCCCTGTTGTAGCAAGAGAGAAGCAGAAGGCAGGTGTCACCTGTGAGCAGAAAGGGCCATGGGGGTGAGCACACAGATGTTATCCTCTGGGGATGCCCGGGAGCACCTGGAAGGTTCCCCAGTGTTGATTAGAGGCAGCCCAGACAACACTGCTGGTTTCTCCAATTCTGCCTCAGAGTGGTGTGCCCAAGGGACCTGACGTCACACACACCATCATGCCCTTGGCGCTTACACGACTGTGTCAGAGCCAGGCTGGGCTGCCAACAGCATTCCCGGTGGGACCCTGTGTCTTCACGAAGTCATGAGTCTACTCTACTCTACTTCTTCCTGCCTTCCTTCCTTCCTTCCTTCCTTCCTTCCTTCCTTTCTTCTTCTTTTGACAGAACTTTTCTATGTAGCCCAGGCTGACCTAGAACTCATGGATTATAGATGTGTGCCACCATGTCTGGCCCTAATTTCTTGACTATTGAAATCAGTAATCCTGAATAATTTCTCTGAAGGTTCTAGGAATATTCTCTCATGTTATACTAAATACCTTTTTCCCTTCCTGTTTTTTTTTTTTTTTTGTCAGAACTAAATACCTTATTAAACATCATCTTTGTCTTGGCCACTGGAATAGTGGGGGTCAGTTGCAGTAACTCTTTGGTGTAGATGCATTTTTATGGTAAAACTACCTCTCATGTCTCTTCAGTGTGACTCTATTTGGGGAATTTGGTGTTACACTGGGGATCAGGAATCACTTCTCAAACTTAGGTGCACTCAGAGATGTGGCTTTTGGAAGGTGACTGGATCACGGGGAGACTACAGCTAATGGTGCTGTTGGAGGAGGAAGAAGGAGAAGGAGGTGGAGAAGGAGATGGAGAAAGCAGAGGAGGGGGAGGAAGAAGAGAAAGAGGAGGAAGAGGGGGAGGGAGGAGGAGCAGGAAGAAGAGAAGAAGAGGAGGAGGAGGAAGAGGAAGAGGAAGAAGAGGAAGAAGAAGAAGAAGGAGGAGGAGGGGGAGGAGGAGGAGGAGGAGGAGGAGAAGAAGGGCTGACCTGGAAGGGTGAGCACCTTCCTGACTGCCGCTCTCTTCAGCAACCCCAGCAGCCTTTCCTCTGTCTTGCCCCTCTGCCCCATGACACTTCTTCTTGCCCCACGGCACTTCTTTGTACCCCAGTGGACCTGGGCTAAAACTGCAAAATAAACCTCTCTGCTTTTAACCACCGGATTTCAGTATTGTGTCCCAGCACAGAGGGGCATGACTAAGACATTTGGTTTTCATTATTTTTTTTTTCCAGTATTATTCTATATTGATGGTCTTTCTGGAAAAACATGTAACATGCTTGTTGGAAGTAGTTGAAATTTGCTTAGAAAGTGCTCTAATTACTGAGACAGTATGTAAAAATTAATCTTTCTTGAGACAGAGAAAGCTTTTTTTGTCAAAAAATTCATATCAGTTTCCTCTTAGGCACTTAGAATTGAGAATAATGCTGCCTCTTTTTTCAACATATTTTTGTCTGAGGCAATTCTTTGTTTTGTCAAATAGATTTATTTCCTTATCGGACAGAAATGCGAGCACTAGAAAGTGATCTCATCGCTTGTGATTCTGGACACAATGTCCAGGGCTTCGACTGCCATTTAATTTGGCTTCACAGATGACTTCAGAAGCCTTTTTATTTTAAATACCTGCACAAAGAGCCCTGCCTGAAAGTTGTTGCTCATGGTCATTCCTTCTTTCTTGGAAGCACAGACGTGCTCCTCTCCTGACCTTCATATTAGTATTGAGTAAGAAAAGGCTGGTGTTAGGCTCCTGAGCTTGCTTTTATTGAAATTGAAGGAAGGGAAGGGAAGGGAAGGGAAGGGAAGGGAAGGGAAAAGTATATGGAACACTGAAGTCAATGTATTTCTGCTTACAGCAGCTGCCACACTGATCATGACAAGGCCGTGCCCTGAGCAAATCACTGAGGCCATGCTGTCAGAATCAAACATCATGTGACAGAAGCCGACAAGGACATCCTGTGATCAGAGAACGCCAGGACGGTGTACTTAGCACATGATATAAATAGATAACCTGTGGGAGACTTGCTAATCAGTGCACAGATTGGAAAGAAAAGATTTAATTTTTATTAAAAGCACAATTAAGTGAAATCTGAAGATGCTTAGAAATTTTAAAAATCAGGTATCAAATCTGCACTAATGTATCTGTAATAAAATATTTATGTGTCAACAAAG
>PVJA010019236.1:21920-38784 GCA_004027025.1 Myocastor coypus | reverse complement strand
CAGCTTGTGGAGCAGGGGATCGAACCGTGGTCCCTGCAGCCACCTAAGCTTTCCTAAGCAGGCGCTTTAGACCACTGAGCCATCCTGCCGGGCCACTAGGTATGTTTTTTTAAAAAGAAAATTTGTTGCACAATTTTATTACTTGCCTCAACTATAACAGAAGTCACTAAAATTCATGCCAACTCCTGAAATTGCGCTTCCCATTTCCCTCCTGCTTTTTCCTTTCCATTGCTTTTTCATAAGCCCTTTAGCCTTTTCCTTCTTTCTTGATTCACTCTTTCTCTGACCAGTGTCCCCTTATCTTTGTGTTTTCCAGTCAAACACAAGAGAGACGTTATCACCAGTTACCTAAAAAGAACCGGCTATTTTACAACAGAGGTTGGGTGGGGGCTCTTTCTGATCCATTCAGCACCTTCCCAGAAGTAAAAGATGATGACTTGGCATCGTTTCCATTGTAGGGGTCCACAGAGCCACAGAAGGACTTTGTCTCTTAAAAAGGACTGCTGGGAAATCAGGGTCCATTAGCAGACACGATTTCCCAAAATGCATACACATGGAAGGAGAAAAAAGTGAAAGATTAGGTTCTTGTCTACTCAAGAAATGAAGGTCTGCAATGAAATATCAACTTCTAGAAAGATATAAGGAAACCAAAGGTACCCAATATTACAGTATTTTCTGCTCATGACAATTATAAGATTCTTAGTTACAAAATATATGTCTGCATTTGTTTCCTTTCACTTTTGAACTCACTTCAAATTCGTGTAAAGAAGCCACAGCAGCATGAATGAAAGTGAAGGCTGTGGAGAGCTGGATGTTGCCAGGCGCCTGGGATGCGAAGCCCTCCCAAACTGGGCTCCGGGATGTCTCATTTTCTTTCCAAATGTAAATTCTTCCTCTGACCCCCATTAAGCATGACTGACTAGGATTAGCTAATAGTTTCCTTAAACAATGATACAGGTAGAGAGAATAAGTTTATGCTGCCGTGGTAGGCAGCTCTTTGCAGATTTCATTGTATATTAAGACTCAGGGAAGGAGAACTCATGGATTTTTTTTTTTTTTTTTTTTTTTTTTTCAGAGCAACCAGCTTCAGGAGACTAGGTGGTGGTCTGCTAAGGGTTTTCTAACTCATCTTGCTGTGTGTGTGTGTGTGTGTGTGTGTGTGTGTGTGTGTGTGTGTACATGGCGCATGTGTGGTAGAAATGTAGCCACTATTTCTCTTGAGACAGTGTATGTGCTCACCTATTGTTGAATGTGGGGGTCTAATATTTGATAAGAAAAAAAGATCTTGATTTTCTTTTCACCTATCTGGCTAGCTTTGATTTAACATTGAGACTAAATGACAAATTGAATGAATCTTGTTCCTTGTTTCTCTCAGAATCAATTACTTGTGCTCAAATAACTTACTTCAGAAAGCTTCAGGGTATGCGGCAAATTCATTTATCTGCTGTTAAGAAATGATTAGCATCCTACTCAAGTAATAGAGTGCAGAACACTGATTTCTTTCAGCATTTTTTTGTCTTTGCAGCTATCTGGACAATCACAAGAATCCACGCAGATTGCACAGGGCCCACTGGTCTCTTGTGGTATGTGGAAATAAAACTTGCTGAGTTAATGAACTATGGCTGAGCAGAAAGGAGAATGAGAGTAGCATAATGAATAAGTCTGAGGCCCTTTGTTTCCCTCTCTGTGTTTCAGCCCTTTACCCTGAGACCACTCAGGCTCATCTAGGGCAAGACCTAGAGAGAGTAAACTGCTTCTGTTTAATTAGTGCAGGTCAAGCTCATAGTATTTCCTTTTGAACCTATGGCTCCTGGTGGAAAAAAAAAAAAAAAAAAAAGGCGCTGACCATAGTGTAGCCCTCTAGATATGAAATAGAGCATAATTATTTTAGATATTCCAAACATGTACAACTTCTGCTTTGATTTTACACTTACTTTGTCCTTTTTTTCCACTTAATTTTCTAGTACACTGCACAGCTATGCTAATTTGGCATGGATGCTAAATATAAGGTCAGAGCATCTCACTTTGGTCTTTACTTGATTGCTTATCACCTTTACTGAATGCCATTTCTATTTACTCTACGCATCTAATCTCGTGTCGGCACTGCATCTCATTGGCAGGCTAGTGTTCTTGTTTTTCTCTCTTTCCAAGCAGCTGTTCAATAATTTCATATGACATAATGTAAATGTATTTTCTATTCATGAGGGAAGAAAGTGAATCCCCATAATCTTCTACTATCTTCCCTTACAGATTTCTTTTATCCAATGATGAGCACAGGCTCTGTGGTTTTTGCATTTATAATTTTTGTTGTATACAGACAATTTTAGAGAATCATGCAAATATTTATATTTTCCTTTTCAAAAATCATGTGGCACATTTATGATACCTTCTACAAGTCATTTCAATATTTATTATGAACCAATGGACCAATTCCCTGGCTTCCCATTCATTGACACCTGCAAATAATCAGCGAGGATAATGAGGCACATGAATATACATTGCTCTACATAAATTAGCTTGGAAGCATTCTAGTATGGATTAGATTTGGAAAAAAGTATTTCAGTGTGCACTGCTCGTGTGAGGAAAAATATAACGACAGGCTTTTATGAACTTTAGGTTCCTACACTTGATTAAAAATATAAGCTGAGTCAAATATTAAGAAACTTTGGCTTCAATTTTTGGCACACAAAGAGATCTCCATGGTCTCAGAATGGAGAACAGCATTAACCAGCATGCTCTGGTTCTGTCTGTGCAATTTCTAACACCACTTTGACTTCAGGTTTTAAATACCATATGGCAAGTTCATAAACACATTTAGCAGGGTTTTCTGAGAAATAATATGAAATTACCACCTACCTGAGACTTAGGGAAATAAAAAAAGACACACATTTTCTGGATGTCTGCCTTTTGTTAGTGATTTTCAAAACCACTTCCAGCAGCCATTGAAGGTTTCTCGTGTTGGTGCCTGGCAGAAAGGAATCATACTGAATATAGGTAAGTTGTACTTTCTTTTTTTTTTTCAAATTGATGATTGTTTTTATTTATTTATTTTTTTGATGGGTGTTTTTTTTTTTTTTTTTTTACAATTCTTTTATTGTTTAAATTTAACAATGGTAAGTTGTACTTTCTAAAACAGTAAAAGATAATTAAAAGAATGAGCTTTAATATTTTTCACTTTCAGTTGAAATTTGTTAATCATATATTATCTATCCATTAAATAATATTTAATTGAATAACATTTTAATTGCTATACTATCTTCAGAATTTGTTATTTATTTATTTATTTATTTATTCTTGTTTCAGAACCTTTGTTTATTCACTCATTTTTATGGCCAGCTCAGCCCGCCCCGAGGACAGGGCTGGGGCAGCATGTGGTGCCGGGGATTGAACCGCAGTCCCTGAAGCCACCCAAGCTTTCCCAAGCAGGCACTTTAGACCACTGAGCCATCCCGCCGGGCCCCTATCTTCAGAATTTGTAAAACACAATATTTGCAAAGTCTTTCATTAAAGCCTATTAATGACAGGCAAAAATTGAATCTTCATTTCTTGGCTTTAAATCCTTCATGAGCTGGACCAATACTCTTTATGAACTTCATTTTCTATATTTCATTTTGTTGTTATCATGTACCTGTTATTAACAGTGCCTAAGGTGACCATTTTTATTTTGATGTTTTATGTAACCAAACGTTCATACTGATATTGGTCATAGGACATGAAACAAAACACAAAACATATAAGTATTGGCACATGTGTCTGCCACCTACCTCTCCTCACCTATGTGTTGTAGAGTCAGAAATCCTTGTCACCATATGCAATCTTTAGAACATTCTATTATTGCTCTCCAAAGACTCAGGTACATAAGAGTAGTGAGGGAGAGGTATAATGGGTGTTGGATTGATGAGACAGAGCCCAGGTTCCTGCGCTTGTCAGGCAGGAAGTGGCAACGATGTGTTTGATCATAAAAGGAAAAGCAGCTTTATTGGAGTTGATAGGAAAAGTGCGCCCAGGGAGTACAGGTCCTGCCATCACCAACGAAGGACGTAGTGGGAGGGGAAAATGCTGCCAGGGTGGCAGGGGAGCAGAAAGGAATACGACAAATGAGGCTTCTGTATCTAAACAATATTCTGTGGTTCTTTCTCAGTGGTTCTTTCTTGGTTACGATTGAAGGAAGTAGTCGACAAGGTGTTAAGTCATCTCAAGAGCGGCCAGTGAGCACGTTTCCCTTACAGTTCACTCTATTTTACTACATGCACGTCCCATGGTGGCTATGTGTGAGCCATTAATGGGGCTCAGGTGGGGGAAAAGATAGCTCTTGGTCATCCTGTGGGCTCTACCATGCAGGTGCTTGGGCTGGAAGTTTTAGAGATTTCCTGGGTATTCGTTGGCCTCATTTCTGCTTCTTTTAGGACAACAGACACAGAACTGGCACAAAGGTGTTGGGCGCACATTCAGATGGGTGGAGGGATTTGCCCCAGGTCCCAGATGGGCCCTTACTATTTCCCAGAAAGGTCCAGTTCCACCCAAATCTTTATGTGGGACAGAGAGAGAAATGTCCATCTTCCATGGATACTTCCTGCTGCATGGAAGTAACGGCCTCCTATGTGGGGCCAATCACAAATTGCTTGATGCTCTGTTGAACATCATTCTGGCTCCAAGTAAAAAAATCATGAAGTGGAACCATGTAAAGAGCCACTGATGCATGGGAATTATTTAGGAGAGTAGCCTGCTTAGTAGCTCAGTCTGTCTTAGAATTAACCTGGGAGAAAAAGCCCAGAGAGTCTTGACGTTTCTGGCAAGTGATAACTTTGACCTCATTTAGGAGTTTACTGCTCAAGGAGATTAAGCACCCTTGGCCCAAGTTTTCTTAGCATGTGAGGACCAGTCAGACATCTTTTCCAGATGACTGTATGTACATGAGACTCTTTGGCCAGGGCATATTGAAGAGCCCAAGTGAGAGCAACACAATAGGTCTTTCTGGCTGAGATCCCATGAGGAAGACTTCCTTAAATGACCCAGGTTGAGGTTATTATAGCATAACCTCCTCATTTATGTCCCCGTCCTCATAGCATCTTTACAAAACTGCCGCTCTTAGTGAACCATGACCTAAGTGTGCTATCAATGGCCAGTCCTTCAGATCTGGATGCTTCGTATAGTTATAGACAGTGGTTGCTCCTGTTCATGTTCCACCTGCTAGTTAGTTGGGAGGAGGATAATTGGTTTAGGACATTGCAAGACTGAAGACAGACATCTTGGTTTCTGATGGAGATGATCTGATATTTAGATATCCTTTCTCCAGCTATGCTTGAATGTCTCTGAGTTCTGACAGAGCCTGCACTGAATGTGAATACAGAGCTTGCTTTTTGTCTCACTGTTATCTTAGGAGCTTCCTGGATTAAGAGTGCCATGGTGGCTATTGCCCATTGGCTGCTAGGCCAGATATGTGCTACCTCATCTAGTTCCTGGGAAAAGTAGGCAACTGCTTGTGTTTTCTGTCCTAGACAATGTTAGCACTCCAGTGGCTATCCTATTTTTTTGTCAGAAAAAAGAAAATGAACTACATGCAGGCCTCTTGGAAGGCCTGTGGGGTGACAGTGGTCCATTTCAAGGGCTCACTTTCTGGTCTTCAAAAGTGGGTGTTGCTCTAAAAGAGTGCATCAATGTAGAGCAAAAGCCTGAGTTAGCCCTCAAGAAGCCTGTAAGCTATTTAGATCCTGGAGGACCCAAGTGACAAGTTTTGGCTGTTCTTGAGGATAACCATTTCTTTCCTCAGACCACAGATAGCTTACTTTTTCTTGAGATTTGTGGGCTTGATGTTGGTTGGGATACTCTGTAACCCTTTTTTGCTTAAAAACTTTGCCTCTTATGGATGTTTCTTTTTTTTTTTTTTTATTTTATTTATTTATTTATTTTTTCTTGTTTCAGAACTTTTGCTTATTCACTCATTTTTATGGCCGGCTCAGCCCGCCCTGAGGGTAGGGATGGCGCAGCATGTGGTGCCAGGGATCGAACCGCGGTCCCTGAAGCCACCCAAGCTTTCCCAAGCAGGCGCTTTAGACCACTGAGCCATCCCGCTGGGCCCCCTCTTATGGATGTTTCTATCAGATAATTTCTTGGTAGGGCCAGGGAGATAGCTCAGTAGAATACACACTTGCCAGGCAAGCACAGGGTCCTGCATTCAATACATGGTACTAGAAAAAAAAAAATTCTTGGTAGGTCTACTGATAAGGAGGCCATGTACACATATACAGTAACAGGCCATCTTTTTGAAATTTTAAGTCTCTTGGACCTTCAGTTAAAGCCTACAGAAATATATGGGGGTTATCTGTAAAACTTTGAGGCAGGATGATCTAAGAATACTGTTGTCAAAGTCCTGTTTAGGGTCCTCTTACTCAAAAGCAAAGAATTATTGGGAGCTAAGCACTATTAAGGAAAGAAAAGAACTTTATCTTTGAGATCAAAGACAAAGAACCTCCTGGTATCCCCCAGGATCTGTCCTTGCAGGGTGTATGGGTCTGCTGAAAAGCTGTCACTCATTGATAGGTCTGAGACATTGCACTAGGCTGTGTTCTGCTGATGGCTTGACTCACAGGAAAGTGGGTGTGTTAAAGTGTGTTAAACTGGAGCTGACATGAAGCAGAGACCCTGTAGCCCAAACATTATCAGTAATGTGGTTTAGGACCAGCAAGATAGCTCAATGGACTAAGTGCTTGCTTAAGTAAGTGCAGGGACCAGGCTCGATCCCTGGCACCACAAGCCACACTAGCCCCTCCCTAGGGCCCGCTGAACCTGTGATGATTTCCAGACATGGTGGCACATGTCTATAATCCCAGAACTGAAGAGGCTAAAAACAGGAGGATCACTATGAATCTGAGCTGCAGGACAATACCTTATACCAAATACATTAAAATAACAATAATAATTAATAATAATGAGGATTAGTTCCTATTTAGTTTCTTTTCTTAAGTTAATACTGTACTTTATGAGAACATTGATTAGAGTTCTTCAGTTGAGTAATTATTGGAGAGGACGTCCTAGTCCTGCCTGAGGTGCCATAATACAAGGTTTGAGGTTTAATTCCTGGGCACGAACTCTGGCTCAGTAGACTCAGTTTGGCCTGGTCTCAGGGAACTAGGTCATTGGTTGCTAAAGGTCTGAGTGACAAGTGGTTCTGAGTTGGAAAAACGTATTTCTTGTAATGAAAGGCATGGGGCCTTTCAGTAGTACCTTGAAGGCAGTTTGGAAAAGGAAATCTTCAACTTCTTTGTCAAAATAAAAAAATAGAAAGTTGACTGATTGCTCCTTCAAGCCTATAATTTAAGAATGGGATGAGAGGGTCCAGGGAGATAGCTCAATAGAATAACTATTTGCCTGGCAAGTGCAAGGTCCCAAGTTCAATCCCAGGTACTGCAAAACAAAAAAAAAAAAAAGAAAGAAAAAGGAAAGAAAAAAAAAGAAGGAAAGAGGGAAAGAAAGAAAAAGAGAGAGAGAGAGAGAGAGAGAGAGAGAGAGAGAGAGAGAGAGAGAGAGGTAGGCATGAGAGGTCATTCTAATAGATTCACATTTAGTAAGACATCCCAGTATGGCAAAGGAAATGATCTGCCCACTACATCTGGAGTCACATAAGGCCTCTGCAAGGTGATGAGGCTATTTCTGCGTGGGAGCCAGGGAGGCCGCCATGGGCACCAGTCAGCCTCTGAGCTTTCTTCCCTGGCAACCATGGTGACTGATGACCTCCACACCACCCCTAGGAATGAGAGTAGTCCCTCCTCAAGCACCAAGGATCCTGCTCCACGTTCTGACAGGCTCCGTGGAGTCCACAGCTTTGGAGGCCTTTGCCCACTGCCCCGATTTCTGACCCTTGAAGCATTCCGGCTTGCTTCAAACACTCTGTGAGCACCTTCATCCTCCTTGATGCTGTAGGCAACGTCATGAGCCTTACCCACTAGGAAAGGCGTGGCTGTAGCCTATGGTTTTCCCTTGTTCTGTTCCTACTTGCCTCCACTATGTCACTGCAACTAAAAATTAAGTAAGTCACATCAACCTATTGCCCTATCCCAGCTTAGGGTTTGTTGCAGTTTCTCGGGCTTTCTCCTAATGTCTGTTGCTCTTTGGCTAACATTGTACTGTTCTACGATAATTTGACCTCCACTCTGGCTTTGTGTGGGCACCAATGCCACTTCCTGGGTGGCCACAGCACATGTCCAGACCTAGGATATCCTTCTGGTTGAATGCCTCTAGTCAGTTATAAAACCACTTAACCTCACAGTATGCCCATCTGTAAAGATACAGGAAGCACCTTGCCCTTGAGGTCCTCAACAAAACCTCATAATCTTCCTGAATGAGTGCCTCTTGGGCCCCTAGCTGACACAGGTTGAGCGATTTAGCAAATGGCCCTCAGTCATGTGCCACCATCTGCCAGTAGGTGGCAGTCGAAGAACAGGGGACAGTACACATCTCTAGGGGGAAAAATAGCTTGGTTTGACATGCATTGCAGATAGCAGTCCTAGAAGGGGCTGCCTTTTAAAATCTGAGCCCTTGTATAGTAACCTAGTACCTACCTAGCCTCTTCCTCTGCTCCTGAATTCCTTGTATTTTTTCTGTCTCATATCAGAAAAAGAGACAAGTTTTCTGGCAAATGAAAATCCCACAATGAAAAGATACGTAAAAGAAAACCACACAATGAAAATTCAGTTAATAACCACAGGTTCTACAATCTTTTAGACAGAGATATAAACTTGAGGCCAGAGCTTTATGATAATAACAGAACCAAGTTGGATGGAAAGAGAAAGAGATCTAGTATAGAGAAGTAATTCCAGGAAGGGAAACCTACAGACAGGCTCTAGGACCCCTCTCATCACCCTGCCCTTAATCTGTGCACACTTCTAAAACCCCAAAAGGCACAGGTTATCTCCCCAGGATAGAGCCCTCTATCCTCAAATTCTTTGTATTTCCTAGTTAATTAGTGTCTTAGTTACTTATCTGCCATTGCTAGGGCAAAATACTCAACACCCAAAATTAAAGGAAAGGCTTATTTAGGTCACAATTAGTGGAGATTTCAGTTCATACTTGGCTAGCTCCAAGGCAGAGCAACACATGGCAAAGAGAGGCTGTTCTTGGCTACAGAGGACAAAAATGAGCAAAGGGAGGAGCAAGGGCTCTGGTAGGTAACAAACTTCTCCCTACTCCTCACATCATATGCAAATTACCCATCCAGGGCGGGCGCAGCACTCACACCAATAATCCCAGCATTGGATGAAGAATTAATCACAAACTCTTGAGGCCATTCCAAGGACTGCATGAGATTTTGGGGGGACAGCTAGACACAAACCTCAACAACCACCACCACAGGGAAGTGAGAGAATTTCAGTGTTTCATAGGTAACACCTTGAAAGGGGAGTAGCAACAGGAAGAGGGCTGGTTGCTCTCCCAGGGAGCAGACATGAGGGAAAACGATCTTCAGATGAGTACCACGTTTGTGGGAGCCCACTGACCCTACTGGGTACCATAAACACTTGAGATACTACTCAAGCAGCTGCAGAAATCCATCAAATGCAGGCACACTCCTAAAGGGCCCACAAAATGAAGCCATGACATCAGGTCCACCAACTGCAAACATCTCAGTCCCAAGAGAAGGATCAGGGAAACAGCCTGGGGAACCTTCCATGGTCAAAGCATCCTGACCCAATGTATGCTGGCAGGGTGGAGACTCTGGCTTAGAGTAAGTTCTCTCCATATCAGCAGGCCTGGGGGCTGAGGGTCTGCACAAGCTGCCACCCACCTGAAGTGGTTTGGCTCATCTCCATCTCTAAGGAGACAAAGGAAGCCCCAGACACTGAAAAGGAGTCCTCACCCTGCAAAGAGAAAGAGCAATGTGTTGTGCAGACACCTGAGCCCCAGTGGCTGCAGAGGAGCCCCCATACCTCGACTAAGGTTCAAAGCTCTGGGGTCCATGGCTGGGTTGGTTCCCTCCCTCTCCCCTCAGAGACTTCACTGCAGTGAACAGCTCAGTTGGTGATAAGTTGTATATCTTGTGCCCACACCACACATCCTTTGTAACTTGTAGGAAGGAGCAATGAAAGGAACTCTTCCCCGACGTGGGGCTTAGCTTCCTTCCTGGCTGGGGTGCTTCTTCTGGTTGTTGGCTCCTGCCTGGACTGACCAAGAATGACAGGGTGTGAGTTGGATCCAACTGATAGAGTCCAGACTTTTGTGCATGTTAAACAAAGAATTGCAAGAATAAATGCAATGGTAAAAGGTAAAAGAAAAAAAAATCCAAACAAACAGTACATTGATTGAAGTTAATGGGGATGTTGTGCTTTGCAAGGGTGGATTTGTTCTAGTGGAAACAAAACGGGCGATGTGAATGGCAATAAAAACCCTGTGGAGGCGTCAGGAGAATAGGGGAAAAGAAGATACTTCAAGCACTCTGATTTAAGCTGTACACCTCAGCCTAGATGCCTCATGCTGCATCTCCCGGGATACGACTGGCAGAAAAGATTGACAGGACACTGAGTCACTTGAGGGGGCAGCCGTGGGGCGCATGATTCTACCACTGTTCCCTCTCCTAGGATGAGATCCATGATATATTGTCCCTATACATGCACTACTAATGAAATTCAGGTGGGAAAATGGTTGCTATTGTACTTAACACGAAATCTAGCATTCATGTGCTCTAGTCTGGAAGTTAGAAATTCGAGGGAGATATTATTTTTATGCTGCTTTCTGTTTGGATGAGGGAAGACTGTTGTGCAAGTTCAGATGGATAGAAGCAAAAAGACTCCACACCCTGAATGTGACACTTGTACCAAAAGAATACAAGAGGGCTGGCCCTATAGCTCAGCAGATTAAAGTGCCTGCAAGCAGGCTCAGGGACCAGAGGTTCAATCCCTGGGACCTGCAGTGCTGGTCCCGCCTCCAGGGTGTGCTGAGACAGGAACTGAGACTGGACATGGTGGTGTGCACCTGGAATCCCAGCTCTTGGGAGGCTGTAAACAGGTGGATCACTAGGAGCCCAATCTAGTAGTGAGTCCCTAAGCACCCTGGAGACCCTTCTGTAAATATACAACAACAACAGCAACAACAATAACAACAACAATAATAATAAAAGAATAAAAAAATAAATATTGACAGAAAAAAAGATAAGATAGTCATGGTTTTAAAACTGTCCACCCCTTTTTCCCTGTACAATGGCCATTTGCACTATCACTACATCCTTTGGTGTAGTGATACATCCTTTGGATGGTAGGAGCTACATCCTTTCATTTGTTACTTAAACTCTCTTCTTAGATTTCCAATGACAAATCCCCATAGCATCCCCACCTCCTGGTCACAAGGTACTGCTCTCTTGTTTGGGCTGTGGACTCTATTCTCTTTCAGTTCCTTCTTGAAAAATTCTGCCTAGTGAAGCTGCTTGTGCCTCTCACTGATATAGCTTGGAAAATCTCTCTCTCTCTCTCTTTCTCTCTCTCTCTCTCTCTCTCTCTCTCTCTCTCTCTCTGTGTGTGTGTGTGTGTGTGTGTGTGTGTGTGTGTGTGTGTGACAGAATTCAAAACATTTGAAACTTTTCCTCAAGATGAGACAAATTGAGATTCTTCTCCTTGTTAGGGTATCCTCTGTGACCCTATTGATTGACAGTGGGATCTCAATATTAGCCTATTTAAGGATAGGATAGATGGAGGAAATTGTTGATATCTTTCCTAGTTTGTATGTAGTCATTTTTCTCCCACTGTATCGATTGTAAGGCACTAATTCCCTTCCAAATATAAATTTTAATTTATCCAAAGGTTAGATTTAAGTACTTCCTGGGGTATCTAACATTATGAAATTGTTTTCCAGTGCTACTATATTCTATGACTCAGAAGCATAGATATTTAATCCAGAGGTACCTTTACTTTGAATGTCTTTAAATTCACAAACTTTGGGAAAGTTTTCCTAACTTAAATTAGATATAAAGTCAGCAAGATGAAAAGGCAATGGATAAATAGAGATAGCAAAAATGACAGCTGAGAATTTGAAAGAAAGCATGCTGTATTATAAAGTTTGAAACAGAAAGTAAAGTTTATAGTAGATTGAGTCAGCAAGGAAAAACTTATGCATATATATTCTCTAAGAAAGAAAGAAATAGATTTTAAAACTGTTTCATAATAATGGTGAAAAACAAAGATTGTCTTCCATGAATTTTAAAATTTAAATGTATTTTTAGATGATTTGTCTGAAATATCTCATTGTTCTAAGTTGCCAGAGAAGCCTGGGAAAATACAACCTGGCAAGAGCAGCAGTGACTAAGCAAACATTGTTAGAATATATAGATACTTCTGAGCCTTTAATGGGTTCAGGAATCTGAGAGCTCTTTTTAAATTTTGTATAGGCTGGTATATGAGTTGCTTTTCACTCATTGCTGGGACAAAATACCCAACAGCTGAAATTAAGGAAGGAAGGTTTCTTTAGTTCACAGTTTTTAGAAGTTTTCAGTCCATACTCAAGCAGAGCCAGAGGGCAGCCATTCATGGTGGAGGAAAACTGAAGAGCAAAAGGAGGAGCAGAAGGTGCAACAGCTAGCCAGCCTCTCTCCCCTCCCTACATTGCATTCAGGCTGTCTGCCGCAGGGTGCATGTAGCACTCCTGCCCATAGTTCCAGCATTGAGTCATGAATTAATCACAAACTCTAGAAGTCTGCCCCGATGATTGTATGAGGCTTTGGGGGAACAACTAGACACAAACCATAACAGCCAGAAGGACTCAACCTGGGAAGTCTGACCAAGGCTGATAGGAACAGCAAACAAATGAATGCAAATGCCCATCTTCAGTACTGTAGCAGAGAGCACCTGGGAGACGATGAGAATAGCCTCATGGCTACACAAATGAATAACTTAAAAGCACATTACTTTGTATTCTGAGATTAGGACAGAAGCACATTCAGTGCCGGTTTCTACACAGTTAGTTCGTCTTGATGTGTCCATCATGCCCAGCACAGAGCCTGGTACTTCTCAGGTCTTAAGTGTCTATTCAATGAGGTAGTGGCTTGTTAAATAGATTTACGTTAAAATTACTTTTACCGTAAACTTTGTGAACCCCAAATACATTGTTCATGCACATTTGTTTATTCTAATGACAGGTAAATATAGAAATTAAAGTAGGTGATAAAATCTGTAGATTTAGGGAACCTTCCAGAAAGTACTGAAAGGTGGAAAAGTGGTGACTACTTGAGCAGCACACAGCTACGCTCTCCTTCCTTCTACCCCACCATGGCCCAAGCCACTCACTGCCTATAGAAAATGGTGAAAGAAACGACTTATTACAATGTTTTGGGGGTCAAAGCCAAGAACTAAAAAACGCTTATAGGAAATTGGCTTCGAAGTACCATCCTGAAAAGAAAGCAGGGTGGAGCAGGGAGAGGTTTTGGCTCCCCCATGACTATCTTTGATATGTTTTTGGAGGAGAAGGAAGGATGCAGAGAGAAAGGTGAGGTAAAAATGTGGTGCATCAGCGCTTGGTTACCTTAGAAGATTTATATAATGGTGCCACGAGGAAATTGGCTCTCCAGAAGAATGTGATTTGTGACAAATGTGAAGGCTGAGATGGTAAGAAAGGAGCTGTGGAGTGCTGTCCCAACTGCCAAGGTACTGGAATGCAAGTAAGAATTCATCAGATAGGACCTGGAATGGTTGAGCAAAGTCAGTCAGTGTGCACGGAGTGCCAGGGCCACTGAGAACGTATCAACCCTACAGAGAGATGCAAGAGCTGCGGCGGAAGGAAGATAGCTAAAGAAAAGAAGATTCTAGAAGTTCATATTGACAAAGGCATGAAAGATGACCAGAAGATAACACTCCATGGTAAAGGAGACCAAGATTCAGGGCTGGAGCCAGGAGATACTATCATTGTGTACGGTCAGAAGGACTATACTGTTTCTGCTCGACAGGGAGAAGGATCTTCCATGTGTATGGATGTACAGCTAGTTGAAGCACTGTGTGACTTCCAAAAGCCAATATCCACTCTGGCCAATCAAATGATAGTCACACCCTCTCATCCAGGTCAAATTGTCAAGCATGGAGACATCAAGTGTGTGCTAAATGAAGGCATGCCAATTTATCATAGACCATATGGAAAGCATCGTCTAATCACTGAATTTAAGGTAAACTTTCCTGAAAATGGATTTCTCTTTCCTGATAAACTCTCATTGCTGGAAAAACTCTTCCCTGAGATGAAGTAGAAGAGACTGATGAAATGGATCAGAGAGAACTGGTGAACTTTGTTCCAAATCAGGAAAGACGGTGCCGTTATGATGGAGAATCCGATGAGGAAGATGAACAGCATCCCAGGCGTGCTGTTCAATATCAGATTTCGCAATGCGTCCAGTGAATAATGCTCCCTGCTGGCATGTAGCGTGCAGTAGCGAGTGCACAAAGGACTGGAATCATCATCTGCTCATCTCTCGCTATTGTTTTCATTTCAATATTCAGTTGGTGGAGTATCTTAAAAGCTACATGAAGAATAAACACGAATACGAAAGCTCCAACTTGGCGCTGTATTGTATGATGACTTCCGTGTGCAAGAGGAAGTTTCATGCCTGTAAAAGGTGCCTAACCCTGGTGTCTGTTCGGACATGCCTTGCCACTGATTTAAGTTGTAAACATGGACGAGCTTAGATCGATTGCTAGGTTGACTTTAGTGTATGACCCTTCGTTGTCAAGCTATGGATTAAAACAGTGTTTAGCTGGAAATCAGAAAAGCAATCTGTGAAAGTGTTGGTCATCTATCGTTATTTGTATTAAGTGTGACGCATTGTGATGCCTCTGCATTTTACTGCTTCGACTATTACTTGAAGGTGGCATAAAATATGATTTAGCCTGTGATAACACTGATAGAAATGATACCTTTCTAAAGAAGGGGTTTTATCATAATCCTGCTTCATATGGCACTGCATTTCTAGGATTGGAGTCCTTTCTGCTGTGCCATCTATCTATCTATCTATCTATCTATCTATCTATCTATCTATCTATCTATCTACCTATCTATCTATCTATATCTATATAGATATAGAGATAGAGATGAATCTATCTGTCTATCTATCTATCTATCTATCTATCTATCTATCTATCTTTTGTTGACCACTCCTAGTTACACTATTTTTCTCTTCTCTTTGGATGATGTTAAGCACCTGTGTTGTGACTTCAGAACTGGATATTTTTGAATTTAAAGTGAAGAGACTACATGGAAAGGCAATTTGCATGTGTAATATAGGTGTTCCATAGATACATTACAGGCTTACTTTAACCCATTTGACTTAATGCTCCAAAGTAACTGTAATTTAATTACAATTTAATCTTTACATGCTTATTCTGGATATTACAATTTAAGCAATTATTAAAATGTATGAATGTCTTCTTAATATACTGCTGCAAAGTAAAAATAAAATAAAATGTGTGAGTTTAATTGAGTCTATCACATGGTTAACATGGTTTCACAGACTCCATATAAAAATGTGTCCATTATCTTCTTAATTCTATTACAGTTGAAAAAACTTTTTTATTTTTTATTTTTTTATTTTTATTTTTTTATATCTTAAAAGACTTTTCATTTTATTTAACTATATTTTGCTTATTTTCAGGTTGTATTTATCACTGTCTTTTATGTAGTGCAGTATAGCAGTAGGCAAAAAACTTTTTTAGAAACTGGTATGTACTGTGTTTTTACAGGAAGGCTTATCTATGTATTTATTAAAAGAAGCACTACTGTCTGACTATATTTTGTCATCTCTGGGTTTAATATAAATTGAAACATACTAAATGCAAAACGTTAACATAGATATGAAGGGTTTCATAGGCAATATGTTTGCTAATAGGGCAGTGAAAAGTTTTTAAAAATTTTGATGCACTAAACCGTGATTGTGTACAGCAAAGTATAATTGCCCACTCATATTGGATATGGGATACAAGTAGAGGAGAGACTTTGGACACACTCAGATCACTTGAGCAAGCAAATGCTCATTTCAGAGAAAGTTAAGACACAAGAGAGTGAATCTGACTAAGAGTCTGGAAGTGTTTTTTCATTTTTTTTTTTCCTAGACTGATTCTCTTTCTCTTAAAGTTAGTACTTAGGCAAATGATATAGCCCTAGTGAAATTGTGAACATCTATACACAGGAGAGTTTGTGAGCTAACGTTTGTTTGTAATTTCAGATTCCTGATTCTCAGCTTTGAAACCGTATGAAGTTGCTGCATAATTTCTATGTGAATGGTGCCTAGCCACACCTTGAAAGTGGCGGGAATACAAATAGCGGCCCCGGGGTTACAGAGCCACTCCCTTCTGCACACTGCTTGCCCCTTGCCCTGCTCACTCAGAGTCTACTACCACCATAATTTACTTCGTTGCTTCTTCACTACCTCCTGGTACCACATTGAGTGCTTTGCTCTTGAATTACTCTTCTCATTTGAGTGCTTTGAGTGCATGAACCTAGGAACCTTTCTTTACTGGACCCCATCATCAGTATGACCAGAAGGGCTCCAGAAATCAGTTATTCATCTATGAATAAAACTTAAACTGAGAAAGCCTAGAGATGTATTTCTATTCTAACGAATGCTTACAAGTATTTATATAGCCATTCAAAGGGAACTGTTCTATCTATGATTAGAACATTTTGTGGGAACCAAATGCACCAACCCAACATACGTAAAAAGGACATCTCATGCCTTCCAGCTGGTGGGACAATGGTAGCTCATTATAAAGAAGAGTTATTCTTCCACATGAAATGTAGACATCTGAAAGATAAAGGCCTATAATAGTTTACTGAGAGCAAGGATATTAGGTACTTGGTCAGTGATGGTTTCATTCACTGGGTGGATGCCTCAGAGAAAAGAAAAGAAGAC
>PVJA010019236.1:0-21820 GCA_004027025.1 Myocastor coypus | reverse complement strand
AATATAGAACATATAGTAATAAGTAAATAATTATATAGGCTGATATATTTATTCCCTAAACCTTTATTGACATTTAGTGGTCTGTTCTTCTGAAGAACAATTATCAATAATAGTTGCCTAGTCATTTATTTTTTCTTTCTAATTTTCTTTCTTTCTTGCTTGATTCCTTGCTTGCTAGTTTTCTTTCTTGCTTGCTTTCTAATTCGCTGTCTCTCTGTCTCTCTCTCCTCTGTCTCTCTCTGTCTCTCTCTCCTCTCTCTCTCCTCTCTCCTCTCTCCTCTCTCTCTCTCTCTCTCTCTCTTTCTCTCTAGAGTATTGCTATGCAGTTCAGACCTGTAGTGATCCTCCGTGTCATACTGCCCAGCACTGGGACTACAACCATGCACCACCACATGCAGTTTCAGGGCCAGCACAGCTTGCCTGCCTAGCCACTTCTGTCTTTAATGAAAATCATATTCTTGCATTACCTTAGTGGTTCAGGAAATTCAAGAATTCAATGCTTTCCATATTTAAATATTCATAGATTCCATTATTACATTGACATAATCTACTGAGCAAGTGCTTAAAAAGCCTGAAGGTTAAAATTTTGAGTATATTATCACTGAGAAAAATAATATTCAAATCATTTCTCTTTTAAATGTAGAGATTTACAATTTTTAACTGGTAAAAGATATGTGCACACCTGCAACCTCAGCACTCTAGCAGGCTGACTCATGAGAACTCCAAAGTAGAACACATCCTTAGTAACTTAGTGAGACCCTATCTCAAAGAAAGATTGGGTCTTCCTAAGACCCTGCCCTAGACCCCATCTTATGAAAACGTGCACCAAATGGTATTTTTCTTCCTTTAAATTGTGCATATTAGGTATTGTGCCCCAGAAATGAAAAGCTGTCTAGCACAATGAGTGATGAGACAACTGTGACACAGGAGAAAAGAATATAGATACAAAGACAAAGCCTGAGCTTTACGTGCAAGGTGTACATTTTCATATAGAATATGCGTGTAAGCCTCAAAGCTTGCCTACCCACGTCTATCTCAACTCAATCTGAACTTCAGCCCACTGAAGTGTCATGTCTTGTGAATAGTTGCAATAATCAAAGAAAGGGATGAAAGAATCAAGTGAATCCAAACCAATTAACCAAAATAAGCAAACAAACAGGAAATAAGGGCTAAGGATGTGGCTTACTTCAAAGATTGTGAGTTCAATTCCAATATAAAAACCAACAACAAATAGTATCTTTCTGCTTTTACTTTCACTAGCTGTTATGCACCACATTGTACACAACTAAATTATGAGTGTGTTGATAGAGATTATTTCACATTTGTGATATTAACTTTTGAAGGAGCATATGGGTGGGCCAGTTTGGAATGCAGAAAAGCCCTGCCTTCTGCCGACTGTCCTGAAATCTTGATGGTCAGTGAGGATGTAGTAACCACAACACAGGATGAGGTCTATTGAGGACCATACCTGGAGGGCACCTTAGGGTCAAAAGGGATCCCAACTTGTTCCTTTTATGATGCTGATCCTGCCCCTTGCACAACTATTTCCACCTTTTCAGCGCCACGCTTTTCCTTCTTCCGTGGTGATGCTGCTTTACAACCGACCTACCCTAGATCCGATCTTATGAAAGCATGAACCAAATGACATCTTATTTTTTTAAGTTGTGGGTGTTGGGTATTGTGTCCCTGCAGTGAAAAGCTGTCTAGCACAGTGACTGAAGAGACAGGCATGGCATAGGAGAAAGGAATATAAGTGCAAAGACAAAGCCTGAGCTTTACATGCATGGTGTACATTTTCATATAGAATATGCATGTAAGTCTCATGAACGTAAACATGCCTACTCACACATGTCTCAGCTCACTCAAGTGTCATGTCTTGTGAGTATTTACAAATAATTAATAAGCATCATTTTCATTAAAAGTGCATTTCTTTATATTTTATCCCCACAAATTCAAACTTATATAGGGGATTGTGTCACCGTTATATAACACTTATTAAAGAGAATCACACTGGTATTTTTGAAATGTACTTCTCAGGTGTTATTTAAGCAAAATACTTTCATTAGTTATAATTAAATAAATTTATAATCACATATATTTTGATATAGATTCCATATTAATTTATCTTTATTGCTCATTGATCATTTTTCACATGTGCTGCATTAAAATCATTTTTTCTTGAAAATACGCACTCATACAGTAACATAGTAAACATATATTGAATACACAGTATATACAGGAAAACTGAAGTGTGCAAGAAATTAAGAAAATTGTGAAGGATATATTTTGAAAAATATAAAGCTACAAGTTTTAAAGACTATAAGAGAGAAACCCTAAATTCTCCACTGTTCCACTTAGGTCATAAAATCTCTATAGACTCTTATGTTGAACATATATGTTTATTTCTATTATATAAATATATATTTCCCAAATAAAAAATATACAATTTTACTATTTCAGATGTAGTTTCAATAATACATTACTAAAATATTAATTTAGATCAGATGCAATCCTGAGGTACACATGATAAATATGCACTTTAAAAATTTTCCTAAAATTGCAATGAAGTACAAAAAACTAACAAAGTCATTCACTATTAAACCATATTATATCTTGAGCCTCTCATCTAAATCTTTACAAGTGATTTTTTATATTTACCCTTGAGAATCCAGCACTTGTTCACATTAATCTTTTAGGTTTTATTCTTACACAATAATTTCGTTTTGAATTTTATAATGTAGAATTCATTTGTAAAATATGGAGTATTATAAGACATCAATGGTATAATTCTTTTTAATGCTCATTGGTTTCTCAGCTCCTTTCTCGTATTTAAAGATATTCATTGGTACTTATGTGTAGTACATGATGGATATATTCTTCGTGAGGAGTGGATGCACATAAATAACACTGTCTTCTCCTCCCCCCTGTCCCTCAATCATAGTGGAAAAGACATTGGAAACAGCAGCTCAGCAAGGAGTCAGTGTACGTTGTTTCCCATGGCTCAATCAAATGCAGGAGGAAGCTTCAAAGACTAAAGTGAGATGCTTACTGTGTGGAGCAAAGCCCCGCCACGACATCCCCCACTTACCAGCCCACTTCTCTATTTTGGACCTTCCAGCAGAGCTTTTGCAGTGCCTGCCATCACTGAATATTTTGGAAACTTTGCAAAATCTGCTGAAGTTTCTTAGAGAAAATACATTTCTTTGAAAAACTGACAAGGCCATATCGCATTGTGATTTAGAACCTAATGATGTAAGTCTTTGCATTTTCATAAAGTTCTATTGTTGATGGTGCCATACAGATAGAATTGACGTTTTGAGAGAGAGAGATAAAAAAAATCTTGTGGTACTAGGAAGGGAGTATAATTTCTACAAATGACTTCTACGCTCTGTTTCCTAAGGCAAATGCTTTGATGAACTTAAAAGGAAATTAGGCTGTTGATTTGCTTAAGCAGAGTAAGTATAATCTTAGTAGCAGAGAATATGCTACACTGCTGGTATCCTTTTATTTTTTGAACAGTTTAGCCAGGCTTTGAATATTTGTAATTTTTCGGGAAGGCTGGGGAGGATCCCTTTGAAACTATTCATGAGAATGGGAAATGAATGCTGAAGGCATGCACCTAGTCTCATCTAGTCTTCAAAGAAAGTGTAGTCTGTAGAGGGCTGCTGTTCTAAGGGGAATACAGAGGAGGCCTACAGGTGACACACCTTCGCTCCCCTGCTGTGTGCCACCTAGAGAGTGAGCTAGGAGGCTGAGATGCTTCCACTCACTTTCATGTAAAATATGTCAGTATTGACACCTCAGAGTTTTGTTATTGTATTTATCCAGAAAGTGTTCATTAAAAATGGTCATGTGCCAAATACAATGCTAAGCTGTAAAAATTAAAGCCTGCCTTGCAGTGATAGCTCTAGCGAGTGCTGTCTATTAAGGGAAAGAGATGTGAGTGATGTCATTGAAGATTACATTCAATATTCAAGCTTTTACAATCTATTGCAGCAAAGTATGCACTGTTATTGATCCTCCTCACAGCACTGCCTCTAGCTTTGAACCTATTTCCAATATTTTGAGTCACTTTGTGAAACTGTTCTGGAAGTCTTAGTTCTTGAATATGTTAATTGTGCTGTCATGACAACCTCATTGTCCAGGAACCTTTCAAAACATTTACTTTATGTCGTTTACCTACGGGGAAGGGCCACATTTTGTATGGTGGCACATCAGGTGAATACTGTGGAGGGGGACCTGCTACATTTTTATCAGCGTATCTTCCACTGGATGGCATTTGGCAAACTGACTCACTATATATAGCATGTAGGAAACAACACTTCCAGAACATGTCCAGAAAGTAGAACAAACAATGAGGTGAATCTGCTTACAGCGCATCTGTGGGGACATCAGTAGCAATGTGTCATCATTTAACATGTCTTTTACAGTTTAAACATTTTCTTTATGTTTTGCTAATTCCTTGTACTTACAAAATTATACAAACTATAAAGAAAAGAAAATGCCAACTAAGGGAGAGAAATCTTGGCAGAAGAGGCACAGTTGGGCTAAATCTTTAAAGTAAGAAAAGCCTCATTTCTTGAAATGATTTTCAAAGCATAGATGCTACACAGCATTTGTTCTGCACTCCAATGTAGTGTACCTATACTATGTCATGGCAGACATTCTTGATCCTGGAAAAGGTCATGTAAGCATTTTAACTTTTATGGTATGAGATTGCTAGGGGCCATATACCATTGAGATAATGCCATAGATTTTTCACAAAATAAAAGAAAATAATTATTTCCATTGATTTAGTTAATGCATTAATGAAAAGTAAAGGGAAAATTTAGATAGAGGTACATCACTTAAAGTTGAGCTTTTATCTATAGGTTGACACATAGATTTGAAATAATTGCTGCAAATGTGTCTATGTAATTATGTTCTTGTCCATGTGTGTATGTGCCTGTATCTTTGTTCAAATGTATTTATTTATATTTATAATTTCATCATTGACTTGTATATTAAAATCATTATGTGGTTTGTGTTTCTATGAAAGTATTCAAGATGTTAAAATCTTGAATTTTAAAATGTTTGAGACAGTTATACAATGTTTAAATATTGGTTTATTTAATAATACAAGGTTAACTACAGAGCTTATCATAGCATATGGTAGTGTCTATAGTTATTTTGGAATTACTGTTTTCAGAGACTATTTAAATACAGAAAATCTATCTCTACTTAAGGATTCTTAGATGGAGAATGTTTGACTTGAGACTTTCTGGTGAATTCTGGAGCACCACTGGTAAACACAGACGCCTCATGTTTTACAGCAAACGTAAGATTCAAAAGTTGATACCAATTTTTCTAGGAGAATTTATTTTTACTATTCCTTTCAGGTCCTTTTTCATGCTCAAAATTTACTTTCTCACCTGACAGGCACATACTGAATATATATTCTTCACCAGAGACAGTTCTGCATGCTAGACAGCAATCTGAAAATAAGTAACGGTTACTTAGGACTATTATCCCAAAGATTCTGATGCTTGGTACTGATAAGAAATGGAAGACGGATAGGACTTCCAATAAAATCCACGGAATATGTCAATACTGCTTATATTTCAAATCATAGAAACTCATGAGTCATTTAAAAATTTAAGTGTATGATGCACAGAAAAAATTAAACTATATTCCTCAAATATACAAAGAGTTTTAATCCATTTCTTTTGCTGCAGTTCTTTTTTTTTTTCTCTGACATACTATCAATGCATTAGACAAAACAAGTAAATTCAATTTTTGAAGAAGTCATCTATCATTTGATCGTGTTAAAAATGTTTTCAGTATTTGCAGGAGGAAGAATTAAGAATCCCCATTCCTAAAATGTAATGATTGGATTTACTCTATCATTTTTTGAAAATAACCCTTTTTCTGGATCATCATCTCCACATATGAATAGTTTAGCAAATTAAAAAGTTACGAAGGCAATAAGCATGCAGTTCTGGACTGCAAATTAATAGAAGAGAAGAAAACAAAACAAAAAACAATTTATCATGGCAACATTATTTCACTTAACTCTTTTTAATTCAGTTGTGCTAGAAAGCACACTCCAAGAGTTTCAGCTAATTTCTTGTCTCTGCAACATAATGCCTGAAGTCCACACATTAGAGCAGAGGCTTATTTTAGCTTGCATTTTATAGAGGTTTCAGTTCATAGCTGGCTTACTGCAAGGCAGGACACCAGGGCAGTGGGGTATCACAGAGGAGGAAGAGTTCATGACAGGGTGAGGAGAAACAAAGAAAGATTGAGGGAGGAGAGGAGACAGACCTTTCTAAGGCCATGCCTCCAGGGCCTTACCTCCTCTATCTAGGCTACACTTCCAAATTACAGTGAGCTATTAACTCCTTAGTGGGCAACTCACTGATAAGTATAATGCCTCCATAAGGAAGGCACCTACCTGGAGCCCAGCCTATGAGCACTTGTAGGTTACGCACTTCTACACTTAAATCATAGCCCCTAAAGAGCTCTCCACTGAGCCTTTAACAATATTGCACAGCAACTTACTACAAATATATTTTAAAGCAGATCTGTAATACTCTTTCAATTTGCATGGCTGAAATTCCACAGAACTTCTATTTTTTTGTCCCCAGGTCCTAGGTATCATAGGGACTTTGAAATTGCATATGATATATATCAATTCTTTTTCTCCCAGTATCCTTCATTCCCTTCATCTCCTCTTACTTTTCAAATTTACAAAAAAATATGTTTCCATTTTCCCCTTCCACATCCGTCCTTTCTTCTCCTCCCACTCTCTTGTTCCCCTTCCCATTTGAACTTTTCTTCCTCTTTCCACTCATATATATACGGAAACAATTTCACTTTTCATTCTTTATTTTAATGAGAAAAATGATAAATAGCAATGAAACAGTTTCAAAACAAGTTAGTAGGATGGTTAATACGTGCATAACATTGTCTTTATAGTAGTTATTCAGCGGACAAGATGCAGACCTGATAGTTTGTCTAAACAATACTAGTGAAAACTTTTATTCTCAATGAACTAAGAGAAAATAGCTGCATATCTATCCTAACACTTCTGTATACACGTATATATTTATTTCTCTTTTCCAAAGTTTCTAATACAAGGAGAAAATACCATACCATGTCTTATAAGTAGCTTGTAAGTTAAAGATACAGTTTAAATCATAAAACACAATTATAATTAAACAATATTCAGAAAATTATTCCAAAATTCAAATCAAATCGTGAGTACAACTTAGAGGTCAGAATGTTGTTTATCATATTTGTGAATCTGTAATCAATTCAGAGTACTCAAATAGTATTTGAATAGGTTAATATTTTCCAAAATATCAAATAAGAAATTGTTTTAGTAAAGAATTACTAAAAATAAAACATAACATAAATACTGTAATGGCAAATATATGTCCAGAACTTCGAACATTTTGGTGATAGCGTATCACACCAAGTTCTAGTATGTTGTATACAGTGTCCATGACGCCTACTGGTGGCCAGGTGCCCCTTGTAGGACTTAGCTACTGCTATTTCCTTGACATCCACCCTGTAGAACCAGACAGAATCATGACCCATAGGGTGCAGGAGAAGTCCATTTGTAGAATATGCTGATGGCCATGTTCTGCTGCTGTAAACAATAGTTGAAAGACTGCTTTTATATGCCTCTTTTTCTCTTGCATTTAATTGTTTTCCCTATTTGGTGGGTTCTTTCTATGCTCTTTTCTGGAGAGGTGGTCGTTTTGATCCCTCTCTAGAATATCTTTTAATAAACTGTGCAGGGTTGGCTTTGTCATCATGAAATTCTTTAGTTTTTCTTTGTCCAGGAAGTATTTACCTTCTCTATTATACTTGAAAAACAGTTTTTCAGGGTGTATCATTCTGGGTTGAAATTCGTTTTCTTGCAAGACTTGTAGTACTTTTTTCCATGCTCTTCTTGGTTTGATGTTTTGTGAAGAGAAATATTGTATCATCCTGATGGGTTTTCCTTAAAATACGATGTTTCCTTTGTCTCATGGCTTTTAGTATAATGTTTCTGTGCTGAATTTATGGGATCCTGATTATTATATGTCTGTGTATATTTTTAATTGGATTAATATTATTTGGAGTCCTATATGCTTCAGTTACCTAAATATCAGATGGCTTCACCATATTTCAGAAGTTTTCTGCTATTACTTCTGCCCACATACTTTTTGTATCATTTTTATTGACTGCTTTCTCATTGGTGACTATTAGTGTTACATTGTTCATCTTTGCATCATCTTGCAGATGTTGAATTATTCTTTCCTGCATTCAAGTTGTTTTAGGGTGATCTTTTCTTACCTCTTCTAGCTGCAGTCGTGTTTGAAAGTCTATTTTCACTTTCATTGAAATGGTTTTGCCAGCTTGTGATTGAGGTTTAATTTCCTGTATAGCAATCTGAATCTGCTTCATGCATTCTATTTTTTATTCCTATATTGCTCATTCAAGGTTTCCATCATTTTTCTACTCTCCTGTATTTTTAAGTAAGTGTCTTTTTTAGCAGCACTTATTACTTCTTTCATTATCGTTATCTTTTCTTTTTTTACTTCAGAGTTTGTTTCTGATATGATTTCCTCTATACCTTTCCACAGTTCTTTCCTTCTTTCAGATGCTATTATTTAAGAGATTTCAGGTGTGTGATTTCCAATTTCTTTTGTACTATTATCTTCTACATCTCTTCTGGGTAGTCTCAGGGCCTGAGAGTACATTTTGCTCCCTCTCTGAGTCATTTTGTATAGCCCTAACTTTTGACTTTTGCTGTAGAGGTTTGGTGGAATTCTTACCTTAGCACCAGATCTGGATCTATCAAGTTCAAACTCATCCAGGTGGGTGTGACTTGGGGCTTGCTGCTATGTACCACTTCTTCCTGTAGTAGCCCTTGAAGGTGAACCTGCTGTGCAACTCTGGCAAGATATTCTGCTCTTGGATAGCTGGGTTGGTCTTGTCTCTAGCCTCTCTGCAGGGAGTTCTGCTTCAGTTTTCTTGACTGGGCTTGTCTGATGGATGAAGATGCGTTCACATCTGGGGCCTTGTTGCTGGGTTTAATGAGTTTCTGGTGGGCCCAGGATCATCTTACTCACACATGTGACCTTGTTGCAATGAGCAATGAGTTTCTGGTGGGAACAGGGCGGGCTCACTCACATGCTGGGCCTGGTTACTTAGTCCAGTGAGCTTCTGGCAGGCCCCAGGTGGTCTCACCCACATGCTTGGCCTGGTTTCTGGGTCCAACAATTTCATATTGAATATGTATGTCTGGTTTATTTCACTTGAGTGTGATCCCAACTTCATCCATGTACGTAGAAACATCAAGAACTTATCCTTTGTAGTGGAGTAATATTCTATTGTATATGTCAACAAAAAATCTTTTCCATCAATCAGATATTTGGCATTTGGGTTATGTGCAGGATTTAGCTATATAAATTGTGGTGCTATTGTGCTTGCCTTGACAGAACATATGCAAATTGTGATGCTATAAACATGGGTATGCATGTATGATGGTGGTTTCATGCTGTTAATTTTCTGCAAAACTACCAAAAAGGAGATTTCCTGGGTCTAAAGAACCTGTTGTTTTCAAGATTTTATTTTTACAGTGTTTACACCAGTCTGTAGTCTCAACAACAGATGTGAAGGGTTCTTTGTCGCCATAGCCACACCAGTGTTTATTATTAGTTGATTTCTTTCCTTTTTTTTTTTTGTCTTTTTGAGATGGTCTCGCTATGCAGCTGAGTGAGGCTGGCCTTGAGCTCACTTTTGTAGCCCAGGCTGGTCTCGAGCTCGCACTGATCCTCCTGCCTCAGCCTCCCAAGTGCTGATTGGTTGATTTCTTGATAATAGCCATTCTCTCAGGAGAGACCAGTGTGGTCAACCAATTTTTCATATAGTTATGTGTTGTTTGTACTTCTTCATCCAAGCATTGTCTGTTCATTTCAAATGTCCATTTTTGGATTAGGTTTTTCAATTTGGGGGAGGTCTAAAAGTTTGGGTTCTTTATATGTTCTGGATAATAGCTCTTTTTCTAAGTAACAACTGGTAAGTTTTCCCCCTCTCTATGTTGTTCTCTTCCCTCGGTTGGCAGTTTATTTTACTGTGCCAAAGCCTAAAATGAGATTCCAGCTGTTGCTTTGCTGTGATAGTTTATGTACCATTCATGTTCATAAATTCTTCACCTACACCAATGTCTTCAACTGTTCTATCTATTCAAATCTTCCAGAAGTATTGGAAAATAGGCTAAGTTCAGGGTTAAGTTGCTGAGCACGGGGACCTCTGGCTGTGTTGGAAATGCACATATGCACAGTGCTCAAAGTTAACCCAGGGCCACAGCTGAAGCAGCCAAGGACATGGGATGCTGACACTTCCTAGTCCAGAGACATAAATCGGCCAACCTTAGCGAGGAAATGATTCTCCTAACTGGCAAAATTTACTGCTCGTGGAGGTCTGTGAATTACTGTCCCAAGGCCCTGCTCAGTTCCACTTTTCCTCAGGACCTCCTTCCTTTGTTTGAAAACTAAATACATGTGAGCTGTCATTGCTTTTTCTCTTTACTTTAGAGAGACAGATAGAGATAGAGAGGGAATGGGAGAGGAAGAGGTAGAGGGAGCAGGAGAGGGAGAAAGAGAGGGAGAGAGAGGCATAGTATCAATTATTGTCTGTGCCTAGTTGTTCCCCAAAGTGTCATGCAGTCATGGGGCAGACTTCTAGAGTTTGTGATTAACTCTTGATCCACTGGGATTATAGGTAATTCAGGGCTGGGATTATAGGTCTGAGTGCTACTGTACACAGTCTGGGGCAGATAGCTTGAGTGCAACATAAGCGAGACAGTCTTGTTCTCTATTACCATTGTTGCTGCTACTCCTCCCTCTTACCGTTTTGCTGCCTTCTGCCGCTGTGAACTGCTGCACTTCTCCATGTTCCCATCTGCCTTGGAGCCAGCTGAGTAATGACTGAAACTTCCAGTAACTGTGAGCTAAATAAACCTTTCCCCGCTTCATATTGAGTGTGGAGTATTTGTCCCAGCAATAAGAGAAGAGTAACAGAGACAGCATCATAGCTGTAGGATGTTTATTTAAGCTGCCTATCATACACTCATTTAGGAGAGAAGGGGAAGACCAAGACCATGATTCAGTAGATTTAGAGATTCTGTTTTAATATTTAGATCTTTGATTCATTTTTATTTTAGTAAAGTGCATAATGAATGACATGTGTCTACTTTTAAGCTTCAGCATGAAGGAAGACAGTTTTTATAACATCACTTATTAAAGAGGTAAAGGGACTATCTTTCTTTTAGTGAAGGTGTTTGGCCCCTTTGTCAAAAAATATTGGCTCAGTGTGATGTTGTTTCTACTAATATGATCCACTAATACTTAGGTCTCTTTTTAGGGAGACAGGGCCACTGATTATTTGCTGCTGTTATTGTTTTTGTCACAATACCTTTGTGACTGTGAAGGCCTTGCCTTTGCTGCCAAGAATTGCTTTTGCTATCCTAGGCTTCTCTTGGTTCCAAATTAATTGTGAGAATGTTCTCTCTAATTCTATGAGACATGCTATTCATTGACATTTCATTAAATCTGTACAACAATTTTGGAATTGTGTCTACTTTTATTTTATTGGTCTTCCTACCACAGAAAAAGTATATCTTTCAATTTTCTAATATACTCTTAAATTTCCTCTTTCATAGTACAGTAGTTTTCAGTATGAAGGTCTTTTGCTTCCTTTGTTAGACTGAGTTCTAAGTAATTCATGTTTTTAAGTGCTTTTATAAAATCTTATTTCCCTCTCAGTGAGTTTATTTGTGTATGGTAGTCTACTGATTTTGAGTGATGAATTTATATCTAACTACTTGATTGAATTTTGTTATCAAATCTATAAGATTTTATTGGAATTGGAGGGGTTCTTATATCTAGAATATAATGTCATTGGCAAATTGTAATAATTTAAATTCTTTTATTCCTATCTTTATTGCTTGGACTAATGTTCCAGAACTATATTGAGTAAAAGTGGCGCTAGTGATCATCCTTGTCTTTTTCTTAATTTTAGAGCAAAAACATTAAGTTTTTTCACCATTTGCTATGATGTTGGCTGTTAGTTTTTATTAGATGTATTTTATCAGATGGAGATAAAAATAATCTATTCCATTTTTCTAAGTGTTTCTCTCTCTCTTTTTTTAACCATAAATCAGTGTCAGACTTTGCAAATTCATTTTCTCCCTTTATTCCAGTGATCATGAGGTCCTTCTACTTGATTCAGTTAATGTGGTGTGCTATAATTAGTGATTTTATTTTGGTATGTTGTATTATCCTTGGATCCCTGGGATGGATCATATTTGGTCATGGTGTATAATCTTCTTCAGGATTTGGTGTATTCTCTTTGCTAGTATCTTATCAAGGACCTTTGCATCTATGTTCATGAGGGAGATTGGTCTGAAATTCTGTTATCTGGCTTTATTATTCTGTCATTGGTATCAAGGTAATATTGAATTCCAAGATTTTTTTTGAAATATTGATTCCCTTTCAAGTTCAATAAAGATTTTGAGGCATAGTGGTGTTAGATCTTCTCTAAATTTCTTGTAGAAATGAACTGCAGACAAGTCTAGACATGGGATTATCTTTGTTAAAAGTATTTAATTATTTTGTCAATTTCATTAAGTGATATTCGGTTATTTATACTTACTATATCTACTTGTTTTCCCTTAGTTAATTCATTGGTACATAGGCATCTATTTCTTCAGCGATTTTCATGTTATTAGAATATAGATTCTTGAGCTAATTTTTCATGATCTTACCAATTCTGCAGGATCTGTTGTAGTTTTATCCTTGCCTGGATTTGAGTTATTTTTGTCCATTTTTAACAGGGTTTTCTGAGGATTTATCAGGTTTACTTAATATTTCAAAGAAACAGTTATTTGATTTGTTGTTTTGTTCTATTGTTCTCTTACTCCCAATTATGTTAATTTCTGCTGTGATCTTGGTAATTTCCTCACTCATACAAGATTTGGAGTTTACTTACTCTTCTATTTTTACTAGAAATGTGTGGTTAAACATTAGGTTATTTGTGCTTGCTCTGTTTATTCTGATGTGAGAATTGGTTACCAAAATTTCTCTGGTATACCCACTCTCACTGCTTCCATTAACTTCTGGCATGTTGTATTGACATATTATTTAATTGTAGAAGTTACCTAATTTTTTTTTTTTTGTTGTTGTTCAGGGAATGTCATTTAATTTACATGTCTCTATGGAGGTTTTCTGGGGTTTTTATCCAGTATTTCTAATTTCATTTCCTTATGGTTTGTTGTATATTTAACAATTTCAGTTCCTTTGCAGTTACTCAAGCAAGTTTTGTGAGCTAGAATGTTTTGGAGACTCTTTGCTACACAGCTGAGAAAAATATGTATTCTGAAGTTGTGTGGTGCAACTCTATGTAGACATCTACTAAGTTCATTTGTTCAAAGGATTTATACACTACTTATGTTATTTTTTTGTTTAGTCAGCTGATTTCTAACTGTAGTATTGAGTTCCCCCATTAGAATAGTATTAGTGTTTATCTGATTACTTATGTCCATTAATATTTATTTTATATAGTTGAATGCACTGGAATTTTGAGCATATATATTTATATCTCTTCCTTTGTCATTTTTTTTGCAACAAGTATGGAGTATGTTTTTTTTTTTTTTTTTCTATTTCTTGATCAGTCTTGGCTGGAAATCAATTTTGTCTCCAAATAAAAGAGTTAACCCACTTTTTTTCTTTTTTTTTTTTGTGACATGGAGGATTTCTTTCCAATCTTTGACCTTCAGATATTAATTTGTTTTTCCTTAAATGCTTTTGCTGTACTTATTATGTCTTTGTGTCTTGTTTCTTGGTCATTCTACCAATCTGTCCTTTTTCTTTGGTGAATTGAAACCATTCACCCTGGTAGTTATAATTAATATATTTTGACTTAAACTTGTCCTATTATTTTTCTTTTCATGGTTTTTCTTTCTCTTCCTCTTAATTGCTTCCCTTGCTTGATATTCATTCTCTTGAAGTGTGTGAAGTGATAGTCTTCATTTCCAAATTCTATAATGTTCTTCAGGACAACAGTTGTTGAATGCTTGTTTGGTGGCCAAACAAGCCAAATTCATCAGCTAGTGTTATTTATCATGGAAATGTCTTATTTCTCTATTTCAAAAGATAGTGTTGGAGCCTGGCATAGTGACACATACTTATAATTCCAGCACTTCAAAGATTGAAGCAGGATGATCAGTGCAAGTTTGAGACCAGCCTGGGCCACAAAAGTGACCTCAAGGCCAGCCTGAGCTGCATAGCAAGACCCTGATTCAAAAAGAAAAAAAAAAGAGAGTTTTTCAGAGTACATCAACCTGCTTTGGACATTCCTTTATTTTAGGACTTGAAATACTTTACGTTTTCCTTGTATTGAGATGTCTGCTATGATTCTGATAACTTTTATATGTGATTTGTTCTTTTTCTCTAACAGCACTTAATATTATAGCTTTTCATTGAATTTCTAGAACTGTGTTTTGGTGTAGACTATTTTGACAATGGATAATTAGAGTTCTATAATCCTCAATTCTCTATACAACAAATTCTTTTTCCAAAATTGGGATGCTTTCTACCATTTCTTCTGTGATCAGGCACTTTAGGTCATTTGCACTGCCTCCTGATTTTTCACTGATACTGATCAGTCTTATGCAATCCTACTATGCATCATGTAGCAGATGCTGCAGGAATTTGTGTTGTCCCATGATATTTTTTAAGAACTCTTTCTTTTTGTGATTGTTAAGTACAAGTCTGTCTTCCAGATCTGGTATTACGCCTCCACATTTATTCCTTGTGCTTCATACCCTTTCCCCAGAATTTTTAATTTCCTGAATATCTGTTTGAAACTGTTTCACGGATTCCAATTCTTTATTATCTTGGGCATTCATAGTTTCCATCATTTTCCTCAGCTTCTAAAATTTCCTAAAATCCCTATCTTCTCTATATTTATGATGTTATTTTTTTCATTACAGTCATCATTTCTGTAGATATCTATGTGGTTGTGATTTGGTGTGTTTTTCTAGAATATTTGTTGACTTCAGATCTTCCAGGTAGGTGTCTTTCAAATAGTTGTACCACGTTGCCTCTTCCATGTTCTTTTGTTGAGGTGGAATTATGAGATTGCACCTAGTTTCCATGTCTTCTCAATTTCTTCTTTTAAAACTTTAATTTCTTTGTTAATGCTTATCAATTAGCTATTGAAGATAGTTTTCTTGCTAGTATGGAGAACATTAGGAAATGACTATTTTTCAAAGTTGTTTTCCAGGTGTCCCTGGCTTTTGAACATTCAGTTTTTGGCAGTGATACAGGAGGAAAATGATTTCCTGAGGTCCCCGGGAGGAGTTCATATTCTCTAAAACTGAAAAATTAATTTTAGGAATAAATAGAAGGTTACAGCAAAATATATTTGTTGGGGGAAAGAAAGCTCCTGTAGGAGCAAGGGACAGGAGGGGTGCCCCAAGCAGGTGGTTCTCAGGAAACTTTCTCTTCCAGGGGCTTTTATAGTGTAAGACAGTGTGGGTCTAAGGCAGAGGACATGGGAACTTGCTTAGGTGAGCATGAGGTGAAACAAAACTATAGCCAAACAATGAGATTACAAGCACAATTGCTCAGGTAATGTTGATTAAGTCCAGGATCAAACGGGAAAGTGAGTCACGTAGCAAATGCTCACAAATATAGAACAAGATTTTGTCCAGGAGCTAGCCAGGTAGTAGTTGGATTAATGATTCTTCAGGGCTGCCTCTGAGTGATAGTCAGTCCTGGATGCTAATCTTTAGGGAGTTAAACATTTGTTCGATCTTTGGTCGTTAGGTCTAGCCCACAGCAGGAGCATCTGTCCCTCTAAGTGATGCAACATATCCTGTCTTCCATGCTGTCTCCCTGAGGGCCTGGTCCTGTCTGACTGCCCATGATATTTCTATGTAGTTTAGCTGCCTGTAATTGCAGGAAGAAGGATTGAATTTCTTCAGGTGATAGAGTTGGAAAGTTGCTGCCTATTTTGCCTAACTCCATTTTTCTGATACTGGCACACTTTATTGTAATAACTCTCAATCTTGCCATATAAGAAAGAACAATTGCTTAGAACAACTATGCTTCCTTGGCTGAACTAATACAATCAGTAATAATAATAGCAGCAATCATGGAGTAGAAAAATGTTGAACTATAGTTAACTATTAATTTTGCCATCTTTTACTATATGAATACAATTTGAAGTTATATAACGAAATTTAAAACAAACCAGAAATGGCGCACAGCAAGTATTTATTCAAGGATGATTTTACTTTCATTCAAGAATATTTAAGTGGAGCTAAAGGAAAAACAGAAATAGAAGAACAAAAATTAGATCCAAGCCTGATGATAATTAAAGATTAAACAAGCTTTGCGAATCTGATGAAGATGATAGGAAGGAAAGAGAAATGGAAAATGCAAACAAGAACAGAATAAAACAAAAATAGACCTATAAACAATGTTCACTCGTATAAACAAGAACAATCACAAAAGAAACAAAAATCAAAGGAAGAAAAGCAATGAAAAATGCACTTTTTGGTGTGTGTCTATACAGTCTCTGGTAGATTAAGAGAACAGACCAAGCCCAGATCCATATTGATTGATCCAGCATTGGTTATTTTGGTGGGATAATGGATAATCCCAGCAAGCCTGACTGTCAACACCACTGATGTTCAGGGTGGCTATGGTTTCTGTTTGTGAGGATGGGACCCAAGCTGTTTAGTCCACCACTCTGTAGTTGCCTCCTGCCGGCTTAAACTAAGCTCCCTGACTTTGGGTGTCTCCTAGGGCTGGGCCTCACTCTGAAGCTAAGAAACAGTCGATGGGGCCAACACTCAGCTCTGAGTTCAACTGGCTTCTTTCTGAAATGCCAGTTGCCTTCTCTGGAAGATCTCCAAGCCAGACTGGAATGAATCCTTCGCCAGGCACTGGAGTCTACATCACCCACCTCCCCACTCTACTGGTGTGTTACTGTGTGGAGCCTTCTGAATTTGCCAGTATTCATCAGGTCAACACGTCTGAGCTACTCATCCTACTCCAGGACTTAGGGCTTAGGGAGGAAGGGCTGCCCGCCTCTCCTTCCGATGCACTCAGGCTCTTCTCTTCCCTCTCCCTTGGGACTCCAATTCTTGTTCAGATCTTTACTGATTCCTTCTTATCTTTTATATGCTGCTATGTCCCAGCACCTAGACTCAAAATTTTGGAGAGGTTGTTTCTCTAATATCCAGCATCCTGCCATTTCCACTCATAGAGTTAAGTCTATGTGTTTTTATTTCAGTGAATTTCTGTAAATGTCAACTATGTATTTTTACTGTTCACATCATTTTCCCAGACTAATATTTTTTACTGGAAATATTTGTCATTTTTTGTGATATAATTTGTATTATTTTTAAGTTATATATTTTGAAATGCTAGTATATTATGATTATGCGGTGTTGAAAGTTTGGATTCAAACAGATTTTTTCTGTCTTTTCTGGACTTTGAGGGCTAGTTAGAAAGACATTTCTACTGCAAGGTTATACTATGATTTTATAGATATTTATTTTACTACCTTTATAATTTATGTTCATTTTAAATGTTTTGTACAGCTATGTGGAGTAAATTTGGGTATAAGATATGCGGAACTAAATTTATTTTTTAAATGGTTTTCTAGGATAAAATTCTTTTTTAAATTCATTTCTAATGTACAGAACTGACACATTCTGATAATGATCTTAACATGTACCTCATTCTGCCTATCACAGTGAACACAAACTAGTCATAAATTTTAACATGTGAAACTAGTATCATGTATTTACAGGTCATGTTCGGAATTACAACAGAGAGCAGATTAATTTAAAACTGTAGTAGAAGACTCTGACCAACTTCTTTCAACACGCAGAAATGTCAGTGTACACATACACAGAAGATAGGAGACTGGGCTGGCGAGATAGCTCAGGGACTAAGGTTCAAGGTTTGATCCCTGGCACCACATGCCACACCACCCCTCTAGTGTGCTGAGCCGGCCACAGAGACCAGGTGTAGTGATACATGGGTGTAATCCCATTGCCGGGGAGGATGAAAACAGGAGGATACATAAAAAAATATATGAAATAAAGATATAAAAATACATTTAAAAAAGAAGCTTTTCAAAAGTATAAAAATTATTCTTTTCTGTACTTGGGACAATTTATGCTTTGTATGACTTTCAGCTTTTGAAACAATGTTATTCTCATAGCAAAAGAAATATATTTGTAGTGGGAGCTGGGGAGATGGCTCCAAGGCACAAGTGCCTGCTGGGCAAGTGCAAGGTTGTGAGTTTGAACCCCAGTCCCACATAAAAAAGAAAAAAAAAGAAAAAAAAAAAAAGAAATATATTTGTACTTACATTAGCTCAAAACAAAGATAGTTAATTATATTATACACAAACGTGAACATGGAACAAAATAGTTAAGTCTCAATTATTTTCCTACCAAATTTTTTTTTTTTTTTTTTTTTTTTTTTTTTTTTTTTTTTTTTTTTTTTTTTTTTTTTTTTTTTTTTTTTTTTTTTTTTTTTTTTTGAGACAGGGTCTCACTGTGCAGTTCAGGCTGGCCTTGAGCTCACTTTTGTAGCCCAGGCGAGTCTCAAACTCACACCGATCCTCCAGCCTCAGCCTCCCGAGTGCTGGGATTACAGGCATCCGCCACCATGCCCGGCTCCTACCTAAAATCTTGAAGTAAATTTTTGAAAATTCTTTGCATAGTTTTTGAAAAAATAAAACTATTGTAGTATGATGTAGAGACTGTTTTATACTTTGGCACCCCTCAAATTTCATTTGTAACAAGATGTGTATTAAATATATTTTAGTTACAAGAAATAATATGATTTTACAGTAAGATCAATACTGCCTATCCAACATTAGTTTGCATTTCACTGCATTGAATTGACATTTGTGAATGACCTTATAAAAGTAAGTTAAATCTTAATTATCATTTAGTAAACCTAGCAAGTAATGTAAATTATTAAAAAAAGATTAACTGTATTCTTCAAAACTATTAATGAAGGACAAAGTGGCCTTGATTTAATATTCTTGTTTTTATTCATCAATATTTTATCTTTTTTTAATGGAAGAACTATTTTAACTTAGTCTTTCAGGTCTAATATATTGTCTGACTAAGATAGATCTCAATTGAAATGTAATTGATGGGACATTTTATTATGAAGGAATTAGTTCAAGGGGAGTTATAATTTTTTTTCTTGAGATTAAGTAGAACACAAGCAATATTCTGAAAGAAAAAAAGGCAAAATTACACTGTTACAAGGAAGGAATGCTCATCTGTATACTAGGATTATAAATGTAAAGTAACATCTGTTTGGAGAAAGATGCTTTAGCTGAATTTCATTTTGCTTTTTTATAGTAACAGGGATAGGTCCTATGGTAACCTAGGACCTTGAGCTGCTCAGGTAGGCATTTATACTGCTGGGCTGTCCCCTTGGACTCTGAAAGATATTTTGGAACACTGATTCTCTGCCTTTTACACTGAATCCACAGGAAAATTATAATAAGTATTAAAGGTATATTGAGGAACAGATTTGCTTTTTTTAAAAAAAAAATAGAATATTTATTGGGAAAGAAAGCCTCTGTCCAAGAGGGCAACAGAAGCAGGGCCCTAGTGGGTTGCCCAGGAAATTACCTTCTTTAGGGGTCATACAGGGCAAAACCATGTGACAAGGTACATCCAAGGTGAAAGTAGAGGAGCTTGTTTAGGTGGTCATGAGGTGGGACAAAGTCATGTTTGACCAATGAGATTACAAGCATCATTGTTCAGGTAAAATTGATCAAATCGGGAACAAATTGGGAAGCAAGTCACGCGGGAATGAATATGGAATAAGGGTTCTGTCTGTTGAGGTTGAGTTTCTGGCTCATTTAGGCTCTTTTAGGGTGATCAATACTCATTTAGAATAACTATCCCTGGTACTTAACTTTAAGTAAGTGGGCGGCTGCATTTCTTTACTCTTTTTTTTTTTTTTTTTTTAATTGTTTTATTTTATTTTTCTTGTTTCAGAACTTTTGTTTATTTATTTATTTTTATGGCCAGCTCAGCCCTGAGGGCAGGGCTGGCACAGCATGTGGGGCTGGGGATTGAACCGCGGTCCCTGCAGCTGCCTAAGCTTTCCTAAGCAGGCGCTTTAGACCACTGAGCCATCCTGCTGGGCCCCTTCTTTACTCTTCTTGTTTCAAGGTCTGGCCCACAGGTGGGGTGCCTGTATCTTGCAAAGTTGCATAGTCAAGTTGCTTTTCATATTGCCCTCGAGGGCCTGGTCCTGACTGCCTATAATATTTCTATCTAATTTTTTTAAAAAATGTATCTCATGCATTTGAATTTGAAGTATTCTAATAGAAAACCTAACACCCACACAACACTGTGAGAATTATAAAGTATATTCATTAAGACTTCTTAGAAAGAACTTAATATTTTGTTTTCACTTATTCTGCTTCTTTGGAAACTGAATATAATATTTTGTATTTGATTAGTAAGGAACCAAATAATTTTTAGGAAAATCGTTTATTCCTATAAGGTACATGTTTAAGACATTTATCATTTCCCAGTTTAGAAGTAAATGCAAAGCCATCATGCCTTTTTTAACGTTGTGTTTATTATGAAGGGTCAAGTGCACGCATGGTTAGGCATACTTGCCTAGCTTTCTGAAGCCAAGATGCTTAAAAGAATGAGGCGAGTTTGTACATAATGAATTGTAATTTATCACAGAAAGTGATAAGCACCACAAGAGAAAAATAATCAAACTGTGACTACAAAAGTGGAATACTTGATAATTACTGTTGAGCATAAAGAATACTTCTTAGAAATCATCTCTTACTTAGGCTATGAAGAATAAATAACATTTCAAAAGCAGGGAATGGGCATGCATTTTTGTAAAGGGGGCAGACTTGTGTTCCTTCTAATTTGAAAAAAAATGTGTGTAGAAATGAGAGCATTAAGGTCTCAAAACTGATCAAATGAAGAGACAGAGAAAAGAAAGGTGACAATGTGGTGGTATGGAAGTACACTAGACCTTCAGGGCCCTGGAAAAGAGATGTGGGAAGTGTCAGTATTATAACTGAGGAAGAAAGTTTACTGTTCTCAAAAGTGGATTTAAAAAAAAAAACTCTATATAAATTAGGATGCTTGATAATAGCATGAAATCTATCATTTGAACCATATTTTAATATGAACCATTGAGCTCAAACTTTTGTGACATTATGTATACAGAACATATTTATGACATACAGTTATTACCATCATTTATGAATAATTTGTAATGGTAATGCATTTTTTACTTATTAGCAACAATCTTTTAAAATACTTGGTTCATGTCTCCTAATTGTTTTACGTTCCTGTAGTTTATTTTTATGGGGTAATTTCACATGTATGTTATGAAAAAAGACACAAAATTGATGGTTAAGGAGGACATCCAAGACACTGTTTATATCTTCTGTGATGAGATGCAAGCCATTTCCCTTCTCTTGAGAGTCTACATTTCTTCATCTGTAAGTATAGAAAATTAAAGAACATCATCAGTAAACTGCGTTTTCAGAAAAATGTCCTGTGACTTGTGTACACATCTAGAGCCTCAAGCTTAGGAGATTCCTCAAACAAATTAATATAATACTACAAGTCATAATAACTTTTCCATGAAAGTATGGAAGTTTTCTTTTGTACTGGGTCCTAAAAACTGTATAGTTAGTTCTTCCTGAAAATACACATGACCTTTATGATTAAAAAAGCTGATGCAAT
>PVJA010019235.1:0-38732 GCA_004027025.1 Myocastor coypus | reverse complement strand
ACCCATGGATCTGCACTTCTAACAAGTTCTCAGGTGCTGCTATTTCCTACTAGTCAAGAACCACAGTAGGATAAGCCTGCTGAGAAAGCCCACGACTGCCAGCCCTCCTAGGAAGCCATGTACCCTCTCTGGGCTTTTTTTTTTTTTTTTTTCTACACAATGTAAATGATGTCAAAGATCTCAAATTCTGGACTTCTGGGACAGTGTTGTCTAACTTTACCATGTATAAGAACCCTCTTAGAAGGTATGTTGAGCTAGGCATGGTGGTGTATACCTGTAATTCCAGCACTTGGGAGGTTGAGGCAGGAGGATCAGTGTAAGTTCGAGACCGGCCTGGGCTACAAAAGTGAGCTCAAGGCCAGTCTGAATAGCATAGCGAGACCCTGTCTCAAAAAGACAAAAAAAAAGGGGGGGGGGTGCTGGGGAGATAGCTCCATGGCACAAGTGCCTGCCTGGCAAATGCAAGGTCATAAGTTTGAACCCCAATCCTGAAAGAAAAAAAAGTATGTTGAAATGGATTCCTCAGCTAGCTCTGCCCCACTTGCTAGATTCTACAGGCCCCAGGAGGGGCCCCAAATCTGCATTTCTCACAAGCATCAGGCTCTGCTGGTACTGCTCCCAAGTACCCACTCCAAATAGTACTATCCTACAGCACAGGAAGGGCTCTGCCCAACAACACAGGAACTCCTTAGGCAATGTATTTTTTAACCATTTTTCATAGGCAGCTGAGTAGCAATGACCCTACAGGCAGTGCATATTTCGGCTTAATTTTCAATCCTCAACAAATTCTATTTTCTCTCCATGCTCATTACACCAACAGCTGCATTCCATCTCCCTCAACTTTTTTGTCTGTAGATTTCGAGACTGCTGTCTCTGCAGACAGGGTAATTTTGTGAGCTAGCAAGTTCTCTCCTCCATCCAGTTTGTATGGCAGGGCCACAGACATACTCCATTGCAAAGGGCCGTCTCCTAAGAGGAGTCATCAGAGACACAGTGGCTTCTCCACAATCCAAGAGCCACAGAGAAGTAAGGACCCTTTCTTCATCTCCAGCAGAATATTTTTAACAGGCCCTTTTTCCTCTTTATGTGAGGATGTCCTAAAGGGAAAGCCAATCGCTACTGCTCAACCCAAGCTGCTTACTGACCAATGTCACAATCCCTGCCTACACTCTTATCCCTTTCTCAAGTGCTCTTCCTAGGACTTCACAGAAAACTTTAAAATGAGTACAGTGGCCCATGCCTATAAATAACAGCTACTCAAGAAGCTACACAATGAGTAAGAAAGATCTAAGTTTAAGGCAGGCTAGCCAACCTAGCGAGACCTCACCTCAAAATGAAATTATTAAAATTATCCTTCACTATTTTGTACCTAGGTTAATAGGGTAGAATGAGTCCCAGGCAGGAGTCTGGTAGCTGTCTTGGTGCAATCCAGCCAGCTGACATCATATCAGAGCCTCATTTCTTTCCTATGTGAAAAGGAAATAAACCCTGCATGGCTAGAGATGGGAGGTCCTTGTGCCAGGGTGAAGGGATGCCTCTGCTCTAGGGAAGCTTGACCTTTGAGTTTGGCCCACTTTTATTTTTTACTTTATTTTATATCATTTCATTATCTCACTATGCAGCTCAGACTCATAGTGATCCTCCTGTTTTCAGTCTTCCCAGTGTTGGGATTATAGGCAGACACCACTACACCCAGTCTTGATCACTGGCTCAGCACACTCAGGGGCAAGGCCAGAGCAGCATGTGGCACCTGGATGGCCCATTTTTAGAAGAGCAGTGACGAGCACTTCTAATTCCTGGTCAGCTGGTAAGTGGTGAACACTACTATAAATATAGATATTCCAGCTCCTCTGCCAGTTTATCCTGCTGGGTAGCTAAGGATCTATTCTGTTCACTCCCCACTTCTCCATCCCACCCATTCCAAGCCCAGATGTCAGTAAATTCAACAACTTACTGCCAGCTTAGTTGTGCATTCCTTTCACTGGTCCTTGTCAAGCACCATGTCCCATCCCTGAAATGTTTTCTCCTCTCTTCCTTGCTTTTCAAATTCTTCTAGGCCTAGTCTGGACTCCTCCTGTGAGATTTTTCTGTCCTGAATTTCACTCTCCTTCCTTTCTTCCCAGTGCCTCCACGAAGCCTTTCTCCGAGTACCCCCAACACTGTCAGCCCCACCATAAGCCCCTAGTGTGCGCCCCACTGTACCTACAGGATGTTTGCTTCACAGTTCATTTATCTACTCCTCACCTAGATTGTAATCTCCAGGCCTCACTTATCTCTTCATCCTCAGTGTCCAGTTGCTAAGATAGTTTAATAAACATTATTAGAATATATGAATGGATTTCCCTAGTTAGATAATTTGGTTATAGTATCAATGCCCTTTTGAAGTAATATTTAGAATGTGGATGGACCCTACTCTAAACAAACTGTGAAAACCAGATTTATCTAAAAGATACATCAAAAGGCTGTTGTGACAAGAACCACCAGAGGGTATTTTTAAATATCAAGTTCTCATGCTTTTAAAATAAGATTCAGTCTGATATTTATTTTTTTCAAGAACTTATCTTCAATTCAATCCAGCAAACATTTACTCACAGTGTGACTGTGACTGTAGGTATTCCTCCCAACTCACGACAGCTGGGGCTTTCCCTGCCTGCTTCCTCCTAACCACTATTCATCGTAGTTACAAAGCATCCTCTTCAAAAAGTCATCAGACAAGAAAAGACCCTGTGGCCCCCTAACCACCAGCTTTGGACATAGAGATGCCCCCAGCCATAGAAGCCCTGGCTCAAGGACCTGTCAGCAACTACCCACAGACCCCAGTACTCACACAATCATCTCAATAGTCCTTTTACACAAGAAGTCTGTAGTCTTAACCTTTGACTAAAGTGCTTAAAAGAGACATCACATTTACCTTTTTTTTCTATTCCTAAAGTCCAAATTCCCTGGGGAAATTTCAAGAACCTAGGAGTCAAAGACACAGCCCTGAACTGAATTGAACCCCAACACTGCTATTTATTCCCTATGTAACCTCAAGTCCACAATTCAGTCTCCCCAGCTCTCTCCTAATGCAAAAGGCAAGGAGGTGTGAGAACTAAACATCAAGTGCAAATGTGCCAAGATACCACCACATGGGGCAGGAAAATTACCTTTCTCTGCATCACACAAAGTTCATCTTAAAAGCCACTCCTTCCAGGAAGCCTACTGTTTCAATAGAAATGTGTCTGAATTGATACTGCTTAATTTAAAAAAGTCCTATAATACAGATCAAAAATCTCAAAGATCTATCATTTGGTATCCTCTAGGGCAACTACAATAAAAATAAAAACAAAAACACCAGCAAGATGTGGAAAAACTGGAACCTCAGCTATTGGGTGCTGATGCAAATGTGAAATGATGTACCTACTGTAAAAAACTTTTAAAAACTTGGAGAACAAAAATAACATCTATTCCACAAATAAGTATATACCTCCCAAAACTGAAAACAGGTACCTGAATACTTTTCCACAAATGTTCACAGCAGGGCTAATTCATAATAGCTAGAAGGTGGAAACAATTCAAATGTCTATCAGTTGAGGAACACAGACAAAATGTAATATACGTCCATTTGGGAAGTTATTAGCCATAAAAACAAAGTTCTCATATATACTACAAGTAGATTAACCTAAAACAATATAGTAAAAGAAAGATGTTAGATGCAGAAAGTATCCATTTATATGAAATGTCCTGGCAGGCAACTCCATACAGCAAAAAGCTGATTGGTGGTTGCCAGAGACTAGCAGAAAACAAAAATCGGTAGATTCTTCTCCTTTGTGGGTGATCAGAATGTTCACGGACTAGAAAAAAGTAGTAGTTGTGCCATATTGTGAATGTGCCAAATAACACTAAAGTGAACACTTAAAGATGGTATATGTGATTTTAACCTCATTTTTTAAAAAAAAGATGTATGCTGGCCCTGCCCCTGGGGCAGGCTAAGATGGCAACTGAGACTAGGTGTAGTAGTACAAGCCTATAATCCCAGCACTTAGGGGGCTGAAAAGAGGGGGATCACTATGAGTCCAATCTGTGTAGTGTGACCCTGTTTAACCTGTACTAAATACAGATGTAACAATATAAAGATTTTCTTCAATTTATGTATTTTGCACAGGGTCTCTTCTGCAGCTTGGACTCATAGTGATCCTTCTGTTTCAGCCTCCCCAGCACTAAATTACAAACACATGCCACCACCCCTGGTCTTACCTGGGGGAGGCTGGTAGAGCATGTGGTGCTAAGGATCAAACTCAAGTCCTTGCACTTGCTTACTGAGCTATCTTCCACAGCCCAGAATTTTCATTTTTAAAAGAGAGGATACAACATACCACTGGTGATACCGTCATTCCTCACATAGATGCTGGTAGCCTCCTATAGCCCAGCCTCCCAACTTGATACAGATTTGTCCTCATCTTTTACATCCTAGTGGATCATTTGCATCAAATCAAATTCTGTGTATGTACATAAAATATACTCAAATGGTTGAACCCATAGAATAGTAGTTTTCCTCTACTTGAAGCCCCATTAGTCTTTTGAGTGACTGCTACTGGACTCATCAATCATGTCCATACAAACGCTGTAAGGCCATTCCCATCACATCAAGTTATTTGTACCTGGTCTACTTGTTAAGTTGGGCTGAATTCTCATCTAGAAATCTTAGCAAAGCCACATCACAACTCACAACTACCTTTGTATACTGAGTGCAAATACCAGATGCACACTCACTGCTTCACTGGGGTTTTCTTTAGTACAAGCTTGCAGTATATAATGTTTATACTCATTGTGGGGAGTTGGTACAGAGACGTCTTAATTTCTTTTTCATTCTCTTCCCCTCCTTTCCCCACCCCTCCATCTCTCAATTCCCTTCCCATTTGAAAAGATCTATCCTCCTACTTTCTGTTATCTTTTATTTTTCTCTATTTGAAATTTGAGTTTCTCACATAAAAGAAATCATGCAATGTTTGACAGTGGGTTTTATAGTCTAGAGAGGTTGTAGAGATTGAACATTTTATTCTCAAAGCTTTACAGACTTCATTGTAAAATCATGAGATTCCTTTTTTAAGCATTTTCCAACACTGTTAAAATGTTTTCACCAAAATGTGACTTCCTTACTTGAACAGACACTTGTTCCCAAAGGGGACATGGGTACATCTTTTCCTGTGTGTATGATCCCATAAGGCTTCTTTTAACCAGAGTACTGGCACTTCCATTATGAAAGTCATCACCGTGGATCTTTCTGGGTTTTTTTTTTTTTTTTTTAAGTATAAGGAAAGTGTGAATGTTTTTGTATCTCAACTCTGTTTTCAAATGGTATTAAAGAGAAAAAAAAATCTTTCAAAGAACAGGTATATCATGAAACAAGAAAATACTTTGGAAACAGAAAATTCCTAAGCTAAAATATATGTAAACCTATGTAGTAAGCATCCAAGAGCCATTCCCATTATAAATTCCACAAGGCTGCTTGCATTTGGCAAATCTCTCTGCTGCTTCATTAGCTTGAATACCGTATACTACTGTTTCATATAAACTTTAATTAAAAGTATCTCAGGAATGTTAATGTCCTTCTTAATAAACTCTCCAAATTTATTACAGCAACACTCACAATAGCCAAGATATGGCAGCAACCTAGTGTGTAGTAATGGACAAACATAAGAAAATGTGACACACATAAAATGGAATGTCCAAACCAAAAGAAAAAGCAACATCCTATCATTGGAGCAGTACAGATGAAGCTTGAGGACTTTATGATAAGTGAAACAGGCCAGAGAGCCACATACCATAGGCAGAATACAAAAAAGCTGATCTCAGAGGACAGAACAGTAGTTTCTAGAAGGAACTACTGGAGAAGGAACGGGAAGATGGATACCTTGGTCAATGCATATGAAAGTTACAATTACATTGGAGGAGCAAGTTCTCGTGTTCTACAGCACATTGCGGTAGCTATAGATAACAAATATTGTGTATTTCAAAATAGTTATAAAAGAATGATGAATATTCTCATTAACAAGAAATGATAAATGAGGTGATAGATATGCTAAAATCCCCTAATTATAATATAATATATACATAAGCAAACATCATACTAGAGCCACATGTGGTGGCACATGCTATAATCCAATTACTCAAGAAGATGGCAAGTTCATAGCCAGATTGGGTTATATAGTGAGACCTTGTCTCCAAAAAGCAAAACAAAACTTTCACCCTAAAATATGTACAACTACATGTCAATTAAAAATAAATTTATAAAGACCCTAGTCTCCAAGGAAGAAAAAGAAGAACTAGGTAATTCCAATTTAGTTTTTTCAGCCTGGCCAGGACCACAGGAAAGGCTGTGGGACCTGTAAAGACCAGTGAAAGTATGGAAACCAGCCTCAAAATTAAGGACCAGAGGGGAGCAACCAAAGCACTGGAAACCAAACCCATGGGAGTCCTTACCCACCTACCCACCTCATAACAGGGCTGCTTCGAGACATTTCTAGGCTAAGGTTGTCAGGGTTTGTCACAGGTGGTAGCCCTACTGAGCTGTCTGTGGCAACCCAGACCTGCTAAAAGCACCAATGACTCCCAGCCATATGGGTGACTTAGAAGGAGCACAAAGCCACATTTACAGCTTTCCTTCTCAAATGGTACTGTGCCATACTCCTTCCTAAATATTAAATGAACATATTTTATAGGATGTGTTCAGTGAAGACACCTAGCGCTCACTGTCATTTAGAAAATACTTATATGTAGCATTTATTAGGTGATAGGAACTGCCCTAAGAGTTAGGTTAATTTTCAAAATAACTCTTCAATCTTTCAGCAATTCCAGTTCTAGGTAGATACAAAAGGAATCATAAGCAGAAATTCAAACAGATAATACACCAATGTTCATAACACTAATAATTCACAACAAAAGGTATAAACAGTCCAAATGTCTATTGACAGATGAACACACACATAAGTGATCTTTCCATATACTAGAATCTTATTCAGCCTTTAAAAGGAAGGCAGTTTTGACACATGCCAAGACATGGATAAAAATTTAGAGTTTATGCTACATGGAATGAATTAGAGATAGGATAAATATAGTGGTATCTTGATTCACAATTTATTCCATGATTATGTTCACGTGGCAAAGATGGCCACAATCATGTTCATTACCCAAAATTTTGCAAAGTGCTTCTGTTTGCAAACCAAATTGTTCACAAACAAAAGCATGACCTGAGGTACTACTCTATCCTATGGTTTCACTTCTTCTAGATACCTAGATTAGGCAACTTCATTATGACAGATAGGAGAATGGTGGCTGTTAGTGGTGGGGAGAGGAAGAGATGAGGAGCGTTTCATAAAACAAAGTCTTGATCTGAGAAGATAACGTTCTAGAGATGAATGATCACACAATAAAATGAATGTATTTAATGCCATTGAAATGGTCACTTAGAAATGGTAAAATGGTAAATTTTATCTTACATTTATATCTTTCACAAAGAAAACTGCATAAAGATTGAAATGGGAAGTTTTATATTTTACCACAACATAAAAAAAAAAAAAAACCTCTGACGTAAGCCCTCATATGTTCTTCTTTCAGGTAGGGGCTCTTTGGCAAGCCCAAACAGCAGCCTGGGCACCAATAATATAGCAATAAACAAAGTAACTTCTACCACCCTGTCCTGACAGTGCCTGCGTTCCACTAAAGAGACCCACATCAACCATCATCAAGCCACTACTGAGGCACAGGCCACAAAGGTGAGAAGCAGAAGTAAGAACAGACGCTCAGGGCAAGGATGCCACACAGGACCAGAGTCCCCGGATTCTGTCTGCACCAAATCCAACTGTTACTCTGGTGAGCAAAGGCCATGACATGTCAAGAGACCTCACATTCCCACTCTCAGCCCATATGCGGCTCAGCAGACCCCCCAGGGGATAGCAGTCATGCATGGGTCATCTCAAGGACCTGCTCGAATGGATCTTTGCACAGCAACACAGCTCTCGCAGCCTCCAACACCAGGGGATAGCAGTCATGCATGGGTCATCTCAAGGACCTGCTCGAATGGATCTTTGCACAGCAACACAGCTCTCGCAGCCTCCAACACAATTTTCATACCACCTTGCAGCGTACTGTGGAATGGCTCAGACTTCCTGGGTTTAAATCTCAGCCCTACCAGTCTATGGCTTTGTAACCTTGAGCAAGTTACTCAATTTCTCTGGACCTCACCTGCAAAATGGGAAAATATATACATCAGAGAGCTATAAAATTAAGCAATGTGACATATGGAGAGTGCTTTTAGAATAGTACTTGCCATATAAAGTTAGACATTCTCATCATCATCTTGTTCCATTCTCATAAAGCCTGTAATGCAGGTACAGAAGGACCAACTTCCTCCATTAACATAGGAATTTGAAACAGAGAAGGTAAGTAGCTCTAGGTTAGATGGCTCCTTAAGAGTTCTTCTCCCCAGTATACCCGAAGACCTATAATAATTTAGAGGTACTTGATGAAAATTTCAAGCATCTCAACATTTAGAAACCTAAAACATACCACATAATAGCTACCCCCATTTTTTGGTAGCTATAAGAAGCAAGTCATCAGGCTCAAGTCCATCACTTTAGTCTATAACCTCAGCAGCTAAATTCAGCAGCCTTCATTTCATTTCTTAGGATATATGATTTTTTTTTTTTTTTTAATTTTAGGGAAGGGTCCACACGGTCTCACTACTAGTTTGGACTCATAGTGAGCCTCCTGTTTACAGCCTCCCAAGAGCTGGGATTACCAGTGTGTGCCACCACACCCAGTCTCAATTGCCAGGTGGGGCCTGCATAGGAGGCCCAGGGATAGAGCCCCTGGCCCTGTGCCTGTTTGCACGTGCTTTAATCTACTGAGCTATTTGGCTGGCCCAAGGATACATGACTAAGAGCCTATGTTTTATCACAGAACTCAGCAACTATCACATGAAAGACAACAGTGGTAAAAATGATAGTATTTGCTCTTCAGATGTGGTAGGGAAGGCATGAAGTATTCAGAGAAAGTAATTAAATAGAGAAGGGGCAGGCATTACTAAAGTTGAGTTCTCCCAGATTCAAAAAGAGAAACCCAGTTAATCTGATGCAAAGGTAAATTGGTGCAATCAAGGAAAACTCTGAAGCAAATGGTGGGGCTTTAAAAGGTACCTCCTGGTACTGTCAGTTTCATGCCTCACTCAACTTGACCAGCCAAGGGCACCCAGTGACAGAGAAGTAGCCAAACATTACTCTGGGCGTGTCTAGGAAAGTTTCTACATGAGGTTCACATGTGAATTGTTAAGACTGAGGGCAGCCAATTGTCATCCCTTTTTTTTTTTTTAAAGTAAACTCAACCATGTACAGTCTCAGTGCTCCTGGAGGTGGGGCTGGCACAGCAGGACCAGGAATCAAACCCTGGACCCCTGCATCTGCTTGTAGGTTGTTACAGTTTATGTCTTGTTGTCCTCCCAAAGCCTCATGCAGTCATGTGCCGGGACTTCTGTAGATTAAGACTTGACTCATGAGTCACTGGGATTATGTGATTTAGTACTGATCTAGAGTTTAAGACTTCATCCATGATCCCTGGGATTATGTGTTTTAAGTACTTCTGGGATTATGGGTATAGCCTAAGGCAGATAGGCTGAGGCAGAGAGCCTGAATGTACTATAAAGAGAGTCAGAGAGACAGACTAGCACTGTTGCTCTGCTGCCCTGTTTGCTTGGCTGCCTCTGTCACCACTGTTGTTGCTGTTCTGCCACCATGAACTGCTGCTCTCTGCCATGTGCCACTCAGCCTAGGAGCCAGACGGATATGGACTGAGACCTCCAGTAACTGTGAGCTAAATAAACCTTTCCTTCCTTCATTTTGAGTGTCTGGGTATTTGTCCTAGCAATGAGTAAAAAGTAACTAAGACATAGGTGCATTAATCTGCTGAGCTATCTAGTTGGCCCCCAGATTACCATCCCTGGGTTTGTGACTGGGTTTATCCAATCAGCTGAAGGTCTGAATAGAACAAGAAGACTGAGTAAGAGAGAACTCAGTCTACCTGACTGAGCTGGGACATGGGCTTTGTCTGGACTTCAAAATCAAAATGAAAAACTGGCTCTTCCTGGAATTTGGGTCTGCTGGTGTTTGGAATTTACCCCACCCTCTGTCCTGGTTGTCAAGTCTTCAGATTCAGACTGGAACACCATCATTGACTCTCCTAGGTCTCTAGCTGGCTGATGGTTCCTCTTGGAACCTATGAGCCTCCTTAATTATATACACGTATCTATATAGATGGTTCCTAACATAAGACAGGAATCAATGACTTTGACAGCACACTGTCATATGACCACTCTGCTTCTGTCAGTATAGTACTTAGTAAGTTACACAAATATTGGACACTTTATTATAAAATAGATTTGTTAGATGATTTTGCACAATTATAGACTGACATAAATGTCCTGAGCACAGCTAAGGTAGGTTAGGTGTGTTAACAGGATTTTCAACTCAGCAACCCCAGGACTTAACTCTATCATAGTCAAGAAGAGTCTACAAGTAGACATTTCCTACTGGTTCCCTTTCTCTGGATGAACCCTAATACCCCAATATCAGCTTGGCAGACAGGAAAGAGAAAGTTTCTGGGACTGTGAGAAACTACACACAAAGGTAAAAGAAGATGGGAGCAAATGAGTGAAGAGGAAGCCTCAAAAAAAATTAATAATATTAATAATAATGATAATAATAATAGCTTTGAAGGGAAGAGGGGACCAATAGCAATGAGGACAGTGAGGCAAAAAAGGATCTTCGAGGACAAGTGATTCTGAAGGTGATTCTTCATGCAGCCAGGCAAACAAGATGCCTGTGGTCTTGTGAATGACACAATTTTAAGGAAAACAATCCTCTGTGCATGAAAATAGAAAAGCCTAGGTGGTCTACTGGGTGACCACTGAATCTGTCTAGCCAGGAGGCATGTGGGCCTAGGTGACAGGAGATCCTTGCCTTTGAGAAAAGACTCTCATACCCCTTTGATCCAGTCAACAGCTTGGGGCACATCCCACACAGGTACAAATACAAAGGTTAAACAGGTTGGGAGAAGACCAGCTACCTGTAAGTCTGTCACTTTGTCCCCTGGGCTCCAGTTCCCTTTTCCAACAAAGAGTGCCATGCTATTTACCTCATGGAAGGGCTGTAAGAATGAAATGAAAAAGAACATTAAAGGTGGAAAGGGCTCAGAAAAAATGGGCACCAGCAGAAACCACCCTGGTATCAACCTTCCCAGTCCCCAGTTGCCCAATCATCCTGTAACTCCCTGGAAAAACAAGCATTTTGTGGATGAGACCTGCAGAGAATCACAATCATAAAAGCTCTCTTGAGCCTCATTGAAGTCACGGAACAACAATGTGCTGAGTCTTGGCAGCGAATGACTACTGGATGCTTTCTCCTTCCACACGAACATGTAGCTTGCACAGCTGGAATATGATGAAGTGGCTTGGGTAAAGAGAGGAAACACCCAGACCTTGCCTCACAAAGGTGGAGATGGCAATGATGAATGGGGATCAGTGGATGAGAGGGCAGGCTGAGTCAGAGGAGGACTCTGGAGGTGGCAAGGGTCTCCCAGTCTGACAATTCCTGGAACTGATGCATGAAATCCCATAGTGATAATCTACAAGAGCACACTTACCCACCACAAGCCTTGAGCATCCCAAGGAAGCTCTAATGGACAAGATTCCAGCCTCTATTAATTCAGTCATACATGATCATGGCAACTGAGATACTATGTTACATGTCTGAATAGGAAAAGAAACAGGAGATTAGCCCAGATAAAACATAAAATGCATAAAATTAGAGCTCCCATGTTATTGTTTAAATATTAAGTATACTAAGGATTTAAGCACAGCAACTTTCTACTGCCATTCCCCAACACCATAATGTTTTTACATAGCCACAGGCCTACAAAAGCAATGGAGCTGGCTAATCATGGACTAAACCAATAAAACCATAGGCTAAAATAAATGTTTCTTCCTTTACGCTGCATTTCCTAAGCATTTTATCACAGCAGCAAAAAGTTGATTAGCACAGCTTTACCTAGCTCTACTATAGGGAATACAAGCAAATGACCCAGGAGCAGGTCAATATCAGATGTGAAAAGAATAGTTGTTCTGAGAAACCTTGGCCAATGCCAAGCCCTATTTCCGAGTGCCTTTCATATACAGCATTAAAACTCCTTTTGTCATCCTTTAATTCTGTGAGATATCATCTCTATTTTGCAAATGAGGAAACTGAAACATAAAGAGATGAACTAAGTTGCCCAAGGTCCCTAATAAGTACCAGAACTAGAATTTCCACCCAGGCAAGTGCCAGGCTCCCAAAGTGATACATTCTCTGATACATTTAAGGAGTGATACATTCTCTGCCTTGCTTTGCTAAAGCAAATGCTGAGGGTAACAGCACAGAACTGCTCAGTAAGAAAAGTCCAAAAGGGCTTTATTGGCTGCCTGACTTTTCTAAAATGAACATGATGTGGGCAGGCCAGATAGTTCAGCAGATTAAAGTATCTGCTTAGGCAGACACAGGGGCAGGGAGTTAGATTCCCGGCCTACAATGTTGGTGCAGGCCCAGGCCTCAGAGTGCACTAAGAAGAGACTGAGGCTGGGTATAGTGGCACACACCAGTATTCCCAGCTCTTGGGAGGCTGAAAAACAGGATGAGTCTGATTAGTGAAGTGAGACCCCATAAAGCCTGTACTAAATACATAAAAATAAATTTAAAAAAATAAACATGATGTGCTTTTGTGGGCAGAAAAACAAAATCAAACCAAACTGACTTTTCTGATTCTCCCCGACTCTTCACTCCCCTTCCAGGTAACCCCTGGAGACACACAAGACAGAACTCTACCCAACCATCCTGAGTGCTCAGCATGTCCAGCTTAAGCCATACTAAATTAACTCCTCAAAACAGAAACACCAATGCAACCACAGCAAGGCTGAGCACCAGGCATGCTGCCCAGAGCTCCCCTGGAATCAGCTGTCAGCTACCTAGTGATCTGATTAAGAAAGATTGGTTAATATTGGGGGTACAATTAAAAAATACATAAGCCACATTAAAAAAAAAAAAAAACACTCTGACTTTCAAGAATTTGTTCAAGAAAGCAAAAAGTTCTAGTGATGAACATGCAGCAAGCACTCAGACTTCAAAATCCAAAAGTCTCCCTAGATGAAGGGAACTTGTTGCCTACCCTGTGGATGTAATGAATATACTCTGAAAGTGCACATACAGTTTATTTTTGTGGTTCTAGGTAGCCCAAGTTTCCAGTTCACTCCCTTGACTATTTGAGAGTCCTGCTATGTAGCAGCAGACACAGGCTCTGAATGCAGAATCCTCCTGCTTCAGTCTCCTGAGTGCTGAGGTTACAGGCATGCACCACTGTACCTAGCATTATTGTGGCTCTATGGAAAGTCTGTCTAGCACTAGCAAAGCTCCTTTGGAAAACCAACAAGAACCATGAGTGCTTTCTGAGATGAACTGTTAGGCACTGATACACTCAGTGAATTTATCATTTAGTAGTGAATACTTTGGAGGGTTTCTCCACCTACCCCACTGCAGACCTGAATTCAAAGAATACTGGCAAAAACACAGTGAGCCAATTACTGATACAAATGAACCAACAAAATCATTTACAGGAGACACCACCAATCTTCCGGCGATTTCTGTCCGCTCAACTTTACAAAACTAGCTTTACCAAGTTACTGTGATGTGCTTTGCCAACTGAAAGCATTTCAGGAATTCTTGATAAACTGCCTCTTTGAGTTCCTTTTGGTCTTCAGAACCCGAACTGAACTCTGCTGTGGGAGCCACCTACTTCTGCTGATTTTGTAGCCTTTTCTCTGTCATCTTGCAAATCTGAGAGTCACATATCCTAAGCAAAGCAGTTACACTGGAGAAAGAGCAGGCTGATACAGGAGGGTGACTTTGAGTTTGAGCTGCACAGCAAGACCCTATGCCAAATGAATAAAGGATTAAAATAATAATAATGAATTAAAACCCAATACTATCTCATAGTGATCATGAACTGCATGGAATCCTCAAATGGAATGCATAGAAACAAGTCTGAAAGACTGAATCCTAAAACTCTTCAATAAAAGTCAAACTATAGGCCTCCAAAACCTTCCCCTCATTTCCCAGACTGAGCTACAAGGAGAGATATTCCACTCTTCAGGCATAACGTGTACCGTGAGACTTTAGGACTGTAGAATAAACAGCCAGATCCTTATTACCAACACACATCCAAAATTGAATTCAGTGGAAAAATACATGCAAGTCTCCTCCCCACCTGCCTCTTATAAATGCTCACCAAGCAACCTCCTTTTTGACACTGGCCCCAAACATTTAAATCATGGCATGACACTTGGCATAATGCTTTGTACCCCTTGAAGTTAAATTATCATAATTGTTATTATTCTTTGATAGTGGCCAAATGGTGCTTTAAAAGCATTTGTAGCTTAAAAGCCAATGGGACAACAACCATTTGAAAGCATTTAGCTGGATACTGAGATCAGTGCAAAAGCTCATTTGTCACCATGACAGGAAGTGATAATGTGACATTTCACAAGTTTCAAAACAGCAGGGGAAAACCACCTCCCCTCTATTATTTGTAGTAATGCTGGACTTCCAAGCACATACTGCATGAAGTATGAATCACTAATTATTCAACCATGGTCCATAATCAAATCTGTGCTTGAACTTTTATGAAAAGAACACTTCTAATTTCTGCATCTGCAGTTCCCCCAGGAGCACTATTTTTCCCAAGCAATAATAATTTATAAAGGTGTGTGTGTGTGTGTGTGTGTGAGAGAGAGAGAGAGAGAGAGAGAGACAGAGAGACAGAGAGACAGAGAGACAGAGAGACAGAGAGAGAGGGGGGGGTCACATTATGCAGGTCAGTCTTGTCTTGAGCTCATTTTGTAGCCCAGGCTGGTCCCAAACTTACAATGATCCTCCTGCCTCAGCCTGCTGAATGCTGGTGTTACATACACACACCACCATGCCCAGCTCAGAATTTTTTAAGAGGCTTCTGCTTGTCCACAGTGGACACTGGCAAAACATACAACATTTTCTGTTCTCTTCTCCTTTCACATGTGTGCTGCTTCCTCCCACCCCCACCCCATCCCCACTACTTTAAGAACAAAAATCAAGGACAGATGAAAGCATTTTGCCCAAAACTGTCACTTATTGTTTTCAACAGTGATCATTGTGGTCCTTCGGATTCTCCAATAAGTTAACACGGAGAACTTTCACAACTCCTCCAGTAATTTAACAACAGACTAGCATAATATGCCTGGGAGAGAAAAAGTGTTTATATCAGAGGTTCAAATTCTGGTTCAGCTGGCCCCTAGGTATGTGATCTTATTCAAGCTACTAAACTTCTCTGTTTCAGTTTTCATTTTTGTAAAATAGAATGGAAATGTCTATCCTTCTGAGTTATAAACAAAATGAGTATGAAATTAATAGCTGTGTCAAAAGAAAAGGGGAAAAGAAAAAAAATAATAATGTTGATTTAGAAGGGTTAATGTTTAATTGTTTGATCAATCTTATACACCTATATGTATTAATCTAAACTGATCTGATGATGAAAATATGTAATATAACCTGTGTTAAATTTAAACAATAAAAAATAAAAATAAAAATTAAAAAAAAAAATAATGGTTGTGTCATGCCCTATAACTCACAATGGTTCAATGTCAACTAAAAATGCTAATGATAACAGCATTAACATTAAGGTTAGGCTACAGCAGTCTCCAATAAGCCAGGGAGGAAATGAGCACTTGCACTCATCTCCCTGTGCCCATTAAAGATCTTCTCACTGCCATGCACCTCTGTTCTCTGGAACCAGGGCTGCCAATGCTCAAAGCTGGCCTAAGAATAGATTATGGTAGTTGTCACAAAGGGCAAAGCGAAGGAGACACTGGATGGAGCTCCAGCCTTTACAGGCAAGTAAGTGACAGCATGACATTTGCACATTTTAAGAACCTCAGCTAAGCTGGGGAGATAGCTCAATGGCATACATGCCTGCGTTTCAAGCACAAGGTCCTGAGTTTGATCCATCAAATAAATAAATAAATAAATAAATAAATAAATAAATAAATAAATAAATCTTTTTAAAAGAACCTTAGCTGAAATTTAGAAGACAAGAAATCCTCTAAGTAAACATTTTTAATCCTTTGCAATCATTTCACATTGCTTCCCTTCACTTTTTCACAGCAACCTGGTTACACAAAGTTGTAACCACTGAGATTTTTTAAGAGTTTTCTTAGATCAATGGTAGGGAAATATTTCCTATTGATTTACACAGACCCAAATTCTTATTTCTTGATAAGCCTAGAAGATGATTCTCTGAAACCAACCTATGCTAAAGTCAGAAATCATCCAGGGTCTATTTTCTTTTCATATATCCAAAATATCAGTGAGGAAGAATAGGTCTTAAGTTATTCCTTATCCATCCACTTCACTTCAATATATGAAACATATGAGAAACATCATGCAAGGAAAAACAAGATTCATCAAACTAGACAGAAGCTGTCTTCTTTCTTCATTCTCTGGTACTAGCTTTAAATTGGAAAAGGTGAAAATAAACACATAGAAAATACCACAGCCCAAGATCAGAGAGGAGAGTTCAGAAGGTTGAGCAGGGACTCAGATGAAATTGAACCTTCATTCTCTTCCATACAACTGAAGGAACTTCTACTAGAAACAGTAATTGTCCTCAGGTATTCTGAAGGATCCACTGGAAACAAACATGCCAGAACCCAGTGTAGCCTGCTGTGAAATCCTGAGAGGAAAGAAAGGCACTATTCAAGCTCCACAATTTTCATCTTTTGCCTCTTTAGAACTTAAATGCCTGCCACCTATCAGACATTAGGAGGAAAAAATAATTCCTTTAACAGATTTAACTTAAAAAAAAAAAAAAGGAAAAAAAAAAAAAAAAAAAAAAACTTCAAAGACTGAGATGGCTCCAAGATCCTGTTCAAGAATAAAACTAGGTAACTGAAAAATAGATTTCCCTGCATGTCTTGCACTAGGCCTGCCCTTTACTCCTCACCACACAGGGTTCACGCAGTGGCTGCCGAAAGGTGGAGCTTCCTGGTGCTAGAGGAAGTAGTCTGAGGAGCACAGACCTAGTGCAGTGATACCTAGGTTGTCAGCCTGAAATAGTTACACAGACAAAGCCCTCCACTTCAGCAAATCCCTCGAAATGCGAAACGCATATGTAAGCACATTTCTCAAGCGACACTTACTTCTAAATAAGCATTTCTTCTTCTATTTTCTACCACCTAAAAAACCCATTAGGGAGAGTCCCACAATTCCCTTCAAACATTGCCCTGGTAACAAAGGTTTGGGGAGCGTTAGCTTGGGAAACAGTGAAAGGAAAGCAGCAGCTCTCAGGCATTGTTCAGAAAGGCAGGCTAAGCACAAGGCCAAACAAGAGCACAGAGATGGAAAGAGGCAGAGCCTCTGAGAAGAGCTTGCCTGCTGTGGAGGTCAAAGGCATCCCCAAGGGGCAAAGGTAGCTGCAAACTTCAGAAACTGCCTGTAATGGAAGGTGACTCATTTGGCTGCTCGGAACCTAGATAAGTCACTGGAGCAACACGGAAATCAGTCCCCACAGCTGCTCCAGGGGTGGATACTCCACTGATTACTCAGCAGCAGCCCTCAAATGCAAGTCTTTATCAGAATCACCGGTGAAATATGAGTAAAACAAAGAGCCAGGCCCCTCCTACCCTCAGGAGCCCAGGTTTCTGCGCACTTCATTAGCCCTTCACACTGTCACTAAATTAAAAAAGAAAATTCTTTAAACAAAAGAGATATGGGGAAATGAAGTGTAGAACAAGTGATTGGCATACTGTCTTACATATAAGAAAAGGCAGACAACACAAATAAAGAAATTTTCTAAAAGAACATACAAAAATCACACTGATTTCCATAATGGTTCCACCACTCTGCATTCCCACCAGCAATGCAAAAATGTTGTTCCTTTTTCCCCACAGCCTCTCCAACATTTGTTGTTGATTTCTTTAGGACAGTCATTTTTTCTGGGGTGAGATGGTATCAAAGTGATGTTTTAATTTGCATTTCGCAGATGGCCAGCTATGATACAGACTATCTCATAAAATATCCACAAGAAACAATACTTGTTGCTTCTGAGAAAAAGAACTGCTTAAATGGGAACACAGGTAAAAACAAACACATTTCTTACAAGTTCTTGTAATTTTGAACTATGAATACATTGATAAATTTTTGTTGCTTAAACTTTAACATTTAGACACAGGGACATAATGGATAAAATAGCCTTCAGGATTTTTAGCTTCAGGATTTTTCAAAAATTGTGATACAGAAACACCCACTGCTTTAGGCAAGAGTTTTCCTCCGTGTTCCTGGGGTTCCAGATGTGAAGGAACCATCCACCTGGGGGAGAGGAAAGCACTGTGGACAGCTCATGAGACATCTGCCATGTCCTCCTATTGAGTTTTTGTTTTCTAAATCAACTGCCAACTCTCTGAAAGATAAGATTATTTCTAAACCATCTTAATATATCTCCCATGCCTAAAGTCAGTTAATCAATGCCTGTTGCAGCTTTTTAAGAGATTTTTCTTTGCATGAGATAAAGCAATCATTTTAAAACAGGCCCGGAGCTTTGGAATTAGATTCCTAAAATGACTACCAAAGCTCTGAATTGCTGACTGTAATATACAGGTTCTTCTAACAGTGGTGGCAAACCTATGGCCTGAGTTTGTCATCATTGAAAGTTCTAAAAGCTTCACCATCACTGTGCACCATCACTCCTCTTTAAGTCTACATATCAACCTGCAGCAGACTTTATTCCTCCTGATCTCAGTGCCTGAAAAATTCTGAGCTCAAGCATTTGGATTTTGTATCATATTCCTGACACCATCTCCTTTTTTTTTTTTTTTCATTTCCTGTGTTCTTTGGGGGAAAAAAATGGGCATATTTCTTCCTAATGTCAACTGTCTCATCCCTTGGAGAAGCTTATCCTGAGGTTTGTTAAGGCACACTTTTAACAGTCAAGTCCAGAAGAAACCTTGTTACAGACTCCAATGTGATATTAGGGGAATATTATAACTTCTAACACTTTGGATAGCTGATATACAGTGTTCACGCTCTCTAAAAATTGAAGAAGGAGTTCTAGGAAAAACAGAAGAGTAGGGAGATATTTATTGAAGGATAGAAAGTTCTAGTCAGGAACAAGAAGGATTCCAAATGGGTAGCCTGAGCACTCTACAGGGAAATTTTATGAAGAAATATCCAGTGTGGGTAAAACATAGGCTGTGGCTATGATTAACCAACAAGAATACAAATATAGTTGCTTAGGTAACAGTAAGCCAATGAGGAAACAAGTCACATATTTCCAAGGGTACATGGAAAGAACAAAGACTTTTTATGGGAAATGATGGGTCTGGAGGTCTTGGTCATGCATTAAGGTGACATGTCTATCTAGGCTTCATTGGCCCTGATGTTTGCCCTTCAAAGATGTATACAAGCCTGATTATCTTGCCATTAACTGGTCTCAACAGACGTGTCTCTGGCCACAGATGAGATGTGTTTCACCTTTGACCTTGCTCCCTCAAGGACCCAGCCCTATCTGGCTGCCTACAATATTTCTGCCTAGCTTAGCTGTCAATATTAACCTTACAAAATTTAAGAAAAGCTAAAAGATATCAATAATGTAAAGACAAAGAAGAAATGGAGAATCCAATACTAAATTATCACATGTCTCTGACAGAGCCAAAAACCCCATCTCACAGCTTATATTATGCCATTTATTTATACATACACCTTTGCTGGACAGATAGCAACCCACTAACAGAGTAAGGATTCCAAGGACGTCCCAGAGCCACATCCTTGACCTGACAGGGTTAAAAAGATTTTTTTTGGTGCATCACTCCAAGACAGTAAAAAGTATATGTATTTGAAATGCTATTTTGATGATTTTGTTTCTTAAACACACATTATAAAACTGATTTCTTGAACACTACCACCAGGCTTAATATTATAAAAAGTGTATTTTCAAATGTATGGATCCTGTTAGACTACTAGAAACTGTCTTGAGGTTACCTGGATAACTTATCCAGGGACCTGTAGAAAAAGCTGAACAGTACTATGTACCAACAACAGACAATAGGCTCTCAAGCTGTGCTTATAGGGATCTAAAAGTTTTACAGTATGTTAGCATTTACAGCGCTTTTTGGGTCATCTATTTTCATGCTTACAAAATCCCATGAGACAAAGTGTTCATTATTTCATTTGACACGGGAGAAATCAAGAGGTGAAGAACTTCCCGTGGTCATATGCACTGAGTGTAGAAGATTCTCCAAACACACACACAGCATTTCCCACAATATCACATGCTCTTGTGAAAAAGCTTTGGCATTCTATGACCTCACACAGTTAGCTAATTCATCAGGGGTTCACAAGTATGAAGTCCGTTAGCTCAGGTGATGTAGAATAAGCAAGGCAGTGTGGAAGCAACAACAGGCCTTATAGTCTCAGATGCCTCGGTTCAAAACCTGACCCTTAGTGGCTCTTTGGAAAAGAGTTATCACTTGATCCCTCTTTAAGTTAGGAGACAATCTCCTACTTTGGAGGAGTGTAGCATACATGAATTGAGGCAATGAGCACAATCTCCTGAAGCACTATCTGGCTCACAAATGTGCAGCAAGTTGCTACTGATGCTGTGGAGAATCTCCTAATGACCCAACTCAAACCATGATCTCATCTTCAGTTGCCAAAACATTAATGAGGCCTGCTGCAGGGATTCATATAGGACAACAACTGGCATCAGGAGTTTATCTTCCTGGGTCAGCAAGATAGCTCAGTAGATTAAGCACCTGCTTTGGTAAGTGCAGGGACCAGGGGCTCAATCCCTGGTCCCACATGACAAGCTGGTCCCACCCCTAGGGCATGCTGAGTCTACAAAGAGTCTGGTTGTGGTGATAATACATAAGTGAAAAAAACAAGTTTTAAAGTTTGTCTTCCATAGCTCAACAGACTAAGCACCTACTTAGGCAAGTGTGAGGATCTGGGTTCAATTCCAGTGCCGCATGCTGTGCTGCCCTGGCCCCACCCCAACCCGGCACAATGAGCAGGCCTCCAAGACCAGGCTGGTGGTACACACCTCTAATCCCAGTGCTGGGGAGGCTAAAAACAGGATTACTAGGAGTCCAAGCTGCTGTGTAGTAAGTGAGACACTGCACCAAATACATTAAAAGAGAAGAGAGTTTATCTTCCAAAATAGATTTAAAAACACACTTTGACATTGAAAGGAGACAGGTAATACTTCAGATCGCTCACTGACTCTGTTTACAGCAAGGGTTTTAATATTTCAGAAGGAGCTAGTTCAAGGGAAAACAAGATTCAAGATGACAAGGGTGCATGATAACAATTTCTTTACAGTCCATCAAAAGGTACAGTTCCTATCTACCATAAGGTAATATCTACACTCCACTAATATTTCTAATAAAAATTCCTTTATGCCCTGATGTATGTCAGTACTATGTAAGGTCCCAGAAGATGCAAAAAGATACTGGGGATGCAGAACCCTCCTTCAGAGAAGCTTTCATATAACAAAAACACACCAACTAAAATTTTCCACAATCTGAATAGGAATGTAGATAAGGTCCTGCAGATTTGTAGCCAGACAGTTTTCTCAGCTGGATCTGAGGAAACCAAACAGATTATCTTCAGTATCTAATATAGCTTCATCTTTAGCCCATTAATAAACTACCTCTGGAGACATGTATTTAAAACCTATAGATTTCTTAATGTCATTAAGTAATACGTGTGTTGACACAGACACTGAATGACTGCCGTTTCAATCCCCACAACAAAGAGATTGCAGTATTCAGCATTCCTTTCTGTCATCTTTTCCACTTGAAAAACTGCTCATTTGTTGGAAGGGGTTGGAGGGAAAGGGAGCAGGTAAAATATGCCTTCCTGAGGCTGGGATGAATGCACCAAGGGGTGGCTGCTTTGAGCAAAGCAAAGAATAGAGTGAAGAGTAGTAGGGGCAGCAGAACACACAATTAAAGAAAGGCAGAAGAAAAGAATGCTATACTGCTCTTGGTTTCCTTTCAAAAACACAGAGAAAAGTTCAGCCCACCTCATTAGACTCTAAAAAGAATTTCAAGCAAAAACACACTGGAGCATTGCTGGAGGGTTTTCCTTTCTTTTGTGAAACCTAAGTCTTTAATAAAAAGTAAAATTATGTTCAGTAACCTATTTGATATGTTCTCCTCAAATAACATTAAGAAGCTCTTTGGTGCCTAATTAGTTAGACTTTTGGGTATCCACACAAGGAACCCATCTGCCCAGTTCCAGATGGCACCATGTGGAAAGGTTCAGTGTATCTGATTCAATGCAGCCCAGCTGCACTCCCAGAGAGATGCGAGTACCAAAAGCCTGGGGCAGTGCTTCTGCACTGCCATATCCAGCTATAACTTTCCCCAAGTCTCACTGTCTAGTAAATTACTCTTAACTACCAGAGACAGGAGCTATGGATTTAAGTGGGACTCTGGCTCTGCTCATCCATTCAGGTATTCCTCATCACATTTCCTGAGAAGATGCAATGCACCAGTTCTGCAACAAGGCAGGATGGCCACTGGTTCCTCGCAGCTTACCACCACTGGACCCAAGCTCCTCATGGTGACTTACACCATCTAAACCAGTAAATCCACAAATGTACATTGAACTAAGGTTATTAACACATATTAACAAACACCAAAACTGATGGTAGTAAATTCGCCATCTTCTCTTCAGAAATGCCTGGATCCCTAAGAAATAAGTATACAACATAGAGTACTAAGTGAAAAAAAATTACATTTATATTAGTGCTATGTGCGAAAGTTAGATCATTCTAGAAAATTCACTGATGGAAAGAGACTCAAAAGTTCATATGTGGTTCTGGAGATTCCATTTAAGAGATTTTATGCTGCTGGAGGCTATCTCTCTCAGCTATTATTTTGGGAACATGAGCAACTGTTCACCTGCTATTTGCAAACTGCTTATATAAAGCCAATTCACATTATTTTTTAAAACAAAAATGTAGTAATCCTTTCCAAACATGGAGCTAAGTGGGTAAACAGGACAAAGATGAAGTGATGTCTCAGATCACAATAATGTTTGATTAACACAGGATAGAAGTCGCAGGTTATTGGGACTGGTAAATAATTACACACACACACACACACACAAATATTTCTCATATAAAGCTGGTGGTCAAAAAACCAACGATTGTTTACTCATACCCGCCATAGGAAAAAAATTCTGCAAGTCCGCAAAAGAATTCTAAGTCCTTCCCAATATTTACAATCAAAGAAGCAAACTGCTGGCCAAGGAATAGAAACAGGACCTTTCCATCCAGCAGTGAAGCAAGATGAGGATGCAATGAGCTCTATCTGAGACCTAAAGTGTAAAGTGTAAGGGGCTAAAAACAGAGCCAACTGTCTGCTTAAACGTAACAATCTACACAACTTGCCCTCATTCTGATACTAGCTGCAAGCTTAGAGACCTTCAGGGTCAATTATTCACTGGAAAGACTTAGACTTCCCAAAAGTCCATTATACTGAAGGCAGTTTACCTCAGAGAATGAACATGGATTAAGATCTAAAGGAAGAAATTCAAAGGAAGAGACTTAGGTCAGAGTCCAGGAAAACTATGTAATGGGTTATCTTTCTGGCATAAATGTGTAACTATCTTCATAAGAGTACAGCCAACCAGGGAAACTCAACCTAGCCTCAGTGTTCAGAGTTTTTATTAGGGTTTCATCATATGTGTGGGTATCCATAGGACCTCAGTTCTCTGCCCTTCCTTAGGCATAGGCCAAAGTCCTCATCATAAAAACCAATGTCATCAATAGGGTGGTGGGTCATGCCCACACACTGTGCTCTGTAAAACTATTGTGAGGACAATATGCAATGTGTCAACTTTTAAAATAAGAGGAAAAGAAAAAAAAAAAAGTAATGTTGATTGAATGTGTGAATGTTTAATTGTTTGATCAATCTTATATACCTATATGTATTAATCTAAACTGATCTGATGATGAAAATAGGTAATATAACCATTGTTAAATTTATACAATAAAAATATTAAATAAAAAAATAAAATAAATACTGATGTTGATCTTTCTAGTATGGCCACATCCCACCCTACAAAGTGACCATCTCCTACCCTAAATCATATTTTTCTTTCTTATATTCTAGCCCCAGTGAAATCATGTTAGTCCCCAACAAACCAGACACTTTTGTGGGCAACACTAAATCATTTAATACAAGGAGGCAAGTGGGTGTACTGTATAAAGTGAAATAATCTTCCACACAGAGCTGAGCAATAAAGCCAGGCATAGTCTGTTGGAGTAGAAGTCCTTGTCCCCTCTCACTGCCTACCACAACTTTCTCAGAGACTGATCCATGTAAGGAGTTAAAACTTTAAGAAAAGCTACTGGGCACTGAAATGTGTGCCTAAAAATCCCAGCTACTCAGGAGGCTAGAGGAGGGGGATTAGGAGTTCAGGACTAGACTTGGTAATACAGCATGAGAGTGACTCAAAACATAAGTCCACATACAATTTCTTAGCAGAAGTTTCTCCCTGGAAATTCTATTACTGCTTCCAGGACCAATGGAACTGCACTTTGCTCAGATTCCACCAGCTGTCATTTTGAAAGCTAATCCAGAAGCTTCCCAATGGAATGCATCCATCAGGATAGATTAGGTTCTACTGTGGTCACAAACCACCCAAATTCCACAGGCATATAACAAACATTGCTCTGCTCTTCTGCTGCACATTGACTGTGGGTTGGGTGAAGGCTCTGCACTATAGCAACCTCATCCTGAAATTCAGGTTCATGGAGCATCCCCACCTGGCACTTGGCAAAATATGTACCACCATAATGTGTACCATTCGCATTTCCTTAACTTATCCAAATCCCATGGTCATACCCAAGCTCAATAGGATGGCAAGTATAATCCTACCATGTGACAGCAAAGAAGAATGCCAGCCGGGCGTGGTGGCTCACGCCTGTAATCCCAGCACTTGGGAGGCTGAGGCAGGAGGATCGCTGCAAGTTCGAGACCAGCCTGGGCTACAAAAGTGAGCTCAAAGCCAGCCTGAACTGCACAGTGAGGCCCTGTCTCAAAAAGAAAAAAAAAAAAAAAAAAAGAAGAACAATGCCAGCTAGTGGCTGGGGATATAGCTGAGTGGCATAAGTGCCTGCCTGGCAAGTGCAAGGTCCTGAGTTCCATTCCCAGTACAAAAGATATACTAGATAGTGATGAGTAACCAAACAACTGCAACATCTATTTCCCAAGCAAAGTAGAACACATCCTCATCTATGACTATGACAAACACTAAAAGGGACCTGATTGGGAATTTAAGGGTTTATGCTATTCAAAAAAATCCAACGTATTACAAATGTTTTCTACCCAAGTTGAAAGAGTTCAATGTGGAATAACTGAGAATTAAATATTTCCATTTACCTATCTTACTTTGTAGTGTGGGTTTCATGATCCAAAGTTCCAATTATAAGAGGTTAGGAGTCCCAACCCACCTCCAGAAAACCATTAAAACAAGACAGGACAATGGCCAGAGCTGGATGGACCAAATGTGTAAAGGGTCACCTCAGTCTGATAGTCATCAGCAATGTACACTCAAGACTTACCTTAACACACTCCTGACAGTTTGCACGACTACTAGTACATATATGACAGTCCCATCAAGAAGCTTTTTATTAATTTATTGGTAAAGGGACCAATAAAAGTGATTAGATCCATTTGTACCATTAGCATACAAACACACAAGACAAATTATGATCCTGTTGTCAATGTGCTAATCTACCAATCCAAGTACACGAATAATTACACATAGCTACTACACATAGCTATGTAAACTATGTATAGTAATAACAGTACCATTAAATGGAAACAAGAAGAAATGATAGGAAAAAGTTCCTTTTCAAGAATAAAAGTGAGAGTCCAGGCATGGTGGTACATGCCTGTGATCCCAGCTCTAGGGAGACTGAAAGCAAGATGACCACTAAAAGTCTGAGCTGCATAGCAAGACCCTGTACCAAATACCTTAAAAAAAAAAAAAAAAAAAAAAAAAAAAAAAAAAAAAAAAAAAAAAAAAAAAAAAAAAAAAAAAAAAAAAAAAAAAAAAAAAAAAAAAAAAAAAAAAAAAAAAAAAAAAAAAAAAAAAAAAAAAAAAAAAAAAAAAAAAAAAAAAAGAGCAAGAGAGAGTGCACGCGTATGTGCCAGAGAGAGAGAGAGAGACAGAGAGACAGAGAGACAGAGAGACAGAGACAGAGAGTCACAAAAACTGATAAATTACCAGTTCAGCTCAGAATGAGCTGACTAAAACCCCATTATTTCTTCAAAGACATCTTGCCAGACAAGGAGAATTTGGTACTTACATTTTTAAACTTTTTTTAAATCTAAATGAAGCATTTAATGTTGCTATCAAGTTTTATCTTGCCTGTTTAAACCCATAATAGTAACAATGGCCCTCAGCATTCTCATGAAGAAGGTCATTGGCAAAACAGCAAATACTCATAGCAAAAGAAGGTAGTAAAAGTCTGTCAGGTGAGTAATAGTAAAGAGGGTGAGGCTTTGACACATTTAGGCTACAGAAGCCTTGAGAAGTGTGTGTTACCTGTCCAAAAACATGTGAAAGGCTGCCTGTAGCATGCCTAGCTGGCCTCAGCTCCGAGGTGAGAGTAGGGATAACAAGTGGGGCTCAAGAGGAAGCCTCATTATTGAGGGTACTTTCTGACAATGAGTTTTTCACAGGCTTAGCAACCATGGTCTTCTACCACTGGCAGTTGTCAAGCAGCCATAGAAAGGGATAATAGGGTGGTTGATCAATACAGGACTAAAGATTCTAAGTGACTAATTCTATCAATATTTATCTGGATACATGAAGGCTGAGAGTAAGGAAGAATGAAAAATGTCTGTAATACCATCACCAAATCCAAAGAAACTCTAAAGGTCTAGAGTATAAAGAGTAAAAGTACTTTTTTTGGCTATTATTTCTGTCATTTTAAAGCACTTCTTTTAAAAGCATTGTGTTAGTACATTTGCAAAATTACATTCATTGTGCAGAACTGGTACGTGTACATAACACATCTCCATTCTTCCTCTTTCCCTCTAACCCTCCCTCCTTTTCTGCCAACATCAGGTTGACTTATAAATCCTTATAAAATTAATTATCATGCATACAAGTTAACAGCCAGACTAACAAGTCAAAACACATAAGACAGATATTGTCCATGCCAAATTACAATAGCTTCTTCTCTTTTGCACTTTTTTTATATATTGAGTTTCTTACATAAGAGAAACCATGTGGTATTTAAACTTATATCTGACTTACTTTAATATTATGATCTCAAGGTACGTTCATTTTCTTACAAATGACTCAAATGTATCATTCTTATGGCACAATAGTGCTCCCTTGTATATAAACACCACATGTTCTTTCTATATTCCTCTGCTGATGGATACTCAGGCTGCTTCCAAGACTTAGCAATTATGAACTATGCTGCTATAAACCATGGGTGTGTATACATCACTGTGCTGAAATGTCTTTAATTCTTTTGAGAAAATACCTAAAAAAAGAATAGTTGATGAAATGGAATTAACTTTTTTAGTTGCTTTCAGGAATCACCATACTGATTTCCATCATGGTTGTATTAGTTTATACTACCACCAGCAATGAAGGAGGATTCTATTCATTCCTGCCCCAGCCAGGACCTTTCCAGCATTTGCTTTTGGTTGATTTCTTAATGATAGCCTGGAATGAGATGGAATCTCAGTGTTAATTTGGATTTCTTGAATGATCAGTGATGCTGAACATTTTTTCATGTATTTATTAGCTGTTAGTACTACTTCACCTGAGATATATCTATTCATTTCAAGTGCCCATTTTTGTTGTTGTTATCTTTAAGCTGGCTGGGGAGTGGCGTTCTAATTTTTTTGAGTTCTTTCTATAGATATTGGTCTTTTGGGAGACTGGCTTTTATGAAGGAAGACAGGGGCTACAGAAAGAATGGCTATCATAAAGAAATCAACCAGCAACAAATGCTTCAGAGGCTGCGGGGAAAAAGGAACCCTTCTCCACTGCTGGTGGGAGTGCAGATTGGTGCAACCATTATGGAAAGCAGTGTGGAGGATCCTTTAAAAACTAGAACTGGAAATCCCATTCAATCCAGCTATCCCCCTACTGGGAATTTTCCCAGAAGAACTGAAAATGTCATACCATAGTGATATCTGTGCACCCATGTTTATAGCAGCTCAATTTGTAATAAGCCAAATCTTGGAAACAACCAAAATGCCCATCATTTGAGGAATGGTTGAAGAAAATGTGGTATTTTTATACAATGGAATATTACTCAGCTATAAAGAATGATAAGCTGAAAGACTTCATATATAAATGGATATATATTGAACATATACTCATTAGTTAAATAAAGAAGACCTAATGTGCAAATATCGTATAGTCTCCGTAATATAAGAACTCTAAATTTTTTTCTTTCCTTACCAATATCAATTGGAACATGTGTCATGCCCACACCCTGTGCTCTGTATAACTATTGCGAGGACAATATGCAGTGTGTCAACTGTTAAAAACAAAAAGTAATGTTTATTGAAAGTGTTAATGTTTAATTGTTTGATCAATCTTATATACCAATATCTATTAATCTGAACTGATCCAATGATGAAAATATGTAATACAACCACTGTTAAATTTAAAATAAATAAATAAATATTTTGGGAAAAAAAAAAAAAAGAAACAGGGGCTATCTGTATGTACAAATAAGAAGCTCTTTTTCTGAAAATAACCATGAGAGAGATGCCAGAACTGAGCAGAATTTGTGCATAGACCTGTTCCTACTTTTCCTTGGCACCTGTATTAATCTTGCTAGTGATCTGCATAGTACATTTTGGATTTGGGTTTTTTGTTCATGGGGATCAAATTTAGGGTTTATTCATATAGGCAACCATGCTGCTATTATTCTTACCAGGATTTACAAGGGAATAGAGTTAACACAGGACACATAATTTAAAGGATTATTCTATAATATTCACCCAAAAAGTCAAATGTACAGGAATGCTAAAGATCAGCCCACACCCATACCCTAAAGACTCAAAGGATCCAGCTTAGGGCCCAAGGAAATGCCCTGCCTGAGTACAAATGAAGACCTACATAGGAATGTCTCACGCAAGTCTATCAGGGATCTACACTGGGAAGGCCCAAAAGTCAGTGATAGTAGCCCGGCATGGTGGCGCATACCTGTAATCCAACCACTTGGGTGGCTAAGGTAGGTAGATTGGTGTAAATTCAAGCACAACTTCGGCTACAAAAGTGAGCTCAAGGCCAGCCTGAACTGTATAGTGAGACCCTGTCTCAAAGAAAAAAAAAAAAGTTAGTGATAGAAACTAGAAAGTCTGTACCAGTGGGATGAAGGATCTGTGTCAGCAGGCTGAGGGTTCTGCCCTTAAGGACCAGAACTCCCCAGAAAAGCACTGTAGCCAGCCTCAGTGACAGCAAGGACTTGAGCTCCTCAGATGATGAGAACAGAGTTCGTATCAAGAAAGTCAATGTGACAACCTTCTCCACAAAAATCAACAGCACACTATCTTCCCTGTCACTTCTTTTTTTATGCTGTTGGCAACAATCCTCACATGGGCTTTCTACACCCAGCACCAAGCTGACTCAGGTCAGCTCAGTGTTACAAGATGACCATTAGTTACTCCACCACAACCACTAAACTACACTGCAAGCCTTTTTTAAAATTATGAAACAAGGTTCTCACAAAGTTACCCAGAATGGCCTACAGTTTATAATCCTCCTGTTTCTGCCTCCAGAGTAGCTGGAATTGCAGACATGTGCCACTATGACCAGCAGATTCTGTCTTTTTCCATTGTTCTCATGAAGGTCCTTCTTAGCCCACCATTCAGACACATTATTACCCTGTCAGGCAAATGCTTCAGCTTATTTGAAGGCCTATGAACCCCCATTGCAGGCAAACTCAGGTGTTGTGGAAACATGTTTTAGTAAGATGACTGCAAAGTGAGTTGTAGGGCTCTTAGTAGCCACCAGAAGACCAAGATAAATGCTATTTTCTGGACCATTCCTTCCCCTCAAGAGTACTGACTGAACTGCAAAGAATCCAAATAATTTCTTTAAATAGAAAGTAAATAGATTAAGCAATTAAGTAGCTTAACAGACCATCAGTGACTCTTTCCTATTTCCCTGTATAAAAGGGTAAACCAACAAGCATCCCAAGGGCAGAGATCTCTGTTCTGCTGCAACCCAAGAGCAGCTCATATGCAAGCTCCTCGTAGAGTAGATCTTTGACTACGGACAGGAAGCAGTATAGCTCTCTTCAGTCTGAGTGTGTCCTTGATCTTTGCGGGGGGAGGTCATCAGTTCTGGAGGAATTTTCCCAGGATCACACCTTCTCAAAGTTCACTCTTCATTCTCCTACCCAGAAGCCAGATTTTAGCGGAAAGCATAACAGGAACTGCTGAGAAAGGCTTTCCCTTGAACTACGTACACATGGAATAGTAGCAAATAAACATGAGACAACTCTCAAGAGGCCTTAGAGGAAAGAAACTTATGTAGTGACACACAACACTGCTTGGGCTGAAAGAAACTGCTGGTATCCAGTGGGATGAAATCTACAGAAGAACTACATGGATTATAATTGGAAAAGCCCTTTGCCATATCAAACACATTATCTAACAGTTTATCTACACAAAGTCCACCAAGTCTGTCAAGGACAGAGACCATCCCAGATCACATTATGTACATACACTGTTGAGTCTAAACCTCAGGTAAAAAGCCCGGCAGCAGAACTGAAGCCCACTCTTCTTCAGGATTTTGGGGACACACTGAGGCCCCATTACATGCTTCCAACTGATCACCCACTTTTCCTAAAACACAGAACTTCCATGGCAGGTAACAATTAATTGGCAACTTTCAGGGGAAAACTCCTTGGAATTTCTGTAGCTTTTTCACATAGAGGAAGGTGAGGCTACCACTCCCTCCACTACACAAAAATTAGAATGACTATAAAGTGACCTACTTTTAGGTATCTGTAAAAATTTTAAAGGCAGAAATCTCACAACATCACCCCCAAAAGTGAAATATTTAAATTAAAAAAGGTTGATATGGAGAGCTTTTAAAATGCACGTCTGCTCTTCACTTAAACGCCATCTTCTTAGAAACCTCTGTGCTATGAGAGCCAAGTGGAGGAAGAAGCGAATGTGGAGACTGAAGCATAAAAGGAAGATGAGAGAGAGGTTCAAATAAAATAGCTCATATACCCATGGAGGCCAAAGGAACAGAAATAAGGCTGACAACACTGGTACAAGTTTTGGACTGCATGCTGTCTAGAATGTCTCAACGGATTAGAACTGCACACCCATCTGATCACCAAGACCACCTCAAAGAAAGATCCACCGGAGTTCAAACTCAGCAGCTCCCTCGTTTTTTGCCCTGGACCTGTGGCATTCCGGACTACTATTCTCGCTTTTGGCTGAGTATAAAACATGTACAATAAATCAACTCTTCTGTGTTAGCTGAAAAAAATAACAATGCATTTATTTCATCATAAAAAGTGTATTTTTCTATTAATTGAAGAAATGTACTCAATCATTGAAAAAAGATTATTCAACCAGTTTTAACCCAAAGTCAAAAGAAGTAGAAACTGGGCCTACCACTATCTAAGATTTCTGCAAAAGAAAGCAAAAGTGTCATTTGAATTATACAAAAGTATAACCAGGGAAAAATAGATGGCTTTTGGTTACAATGTGTTTTAGAAACTCAAGTCATTCTAATTAATTCTTCAAACTTGCCACACTGTTCATCTTCACTGGTATCTGTGACATTGGTGGAAGAAACCATTTATCAAAAACTGATTAAGACTTCAAGACATTTTCCGTCAGAATTTGGTTTTGCTTTCTTTTTGTTTTGCAAATTAAGGCAACAGAACTTTTAGATGTACAAATTACCAATTTCCTAGAAGGTAGAAAAGGCAACAGAAAATAACAGCTTAGTTTAATTATGATTTACTGAAGAAAATTACATAGCAGGTAGTATTTCTCCATAGACTTCTATATGCTACCATCATTCAGTCTACACAGTAGGCCAGGTGTGGATGGGCCAGGTATCATGAAGTTTTTGTGCCAGACACAATCTTGGTGGCCTTAGTCCAAGCTTTTCATTTTAGAGATGGACAAACTAAAACCCAGGGAGATCTAGGCACCTACCAAAAGTCACACAGCCAAAGAATGGCAGCTCCTAAGGGCTAGAAACAAGCAAGCCAGGATCCTGCCCTCACATGACCTCTCTGCATACTGAAGCCCAAGCACACTGGCAGCTTTAATCCATGCAGCCCGGACACTGGATCATTGGCATCATTGGTGAAGTTTTACTGTGATGTACACAGCAGGGAGGAAGAAGCCCAGGAGCAGAGCAAGGGTTGTGCTCACCATCCAGTGTCACCTGAATCTACCCTATGTTTCAAGGTCACCATGAAGGGGACAACCACCAAAGAAGCCAGGCCTTGGTGTTCTGACAAGCATTTTTAAAATCTACAGTTTCCTCAAGAGCTAAATCCAAATTAACTCAAATGTAAAATTCAAATTGTATTTTTATGAAATCTATTTTAATCTTTTTCTATATGAACCAGAGATCCTTAGAACCCAAGTGGGTGTTACAAAAGTCAAATCTCTCTGGGTAAAAATAAAAGTTTTACATATTTGGGGTTGTTTAGGCAGAGTGAATAGCTGGAAGAACATAGGGCAAAACATTTCCACAGCTAATTCTCGGGAGGGATAGGATGAAGGGAGGGGCAGAATTTCCATTTTGTGTAATTCTGTAGTCTCTGCCTCCCAAGAGCTGCACAACTCACCCAGTTCTTAAATTCAATTCACAGGCTACCCTGCAGACTGCAGTCTTATCTCCTTACAGACCTATTCCCTGATAAGTCACTACAACCAACTCCAGCCTGCGCCATCTTCACCAACCCCAAAAGTGATACTCTGAAAGCTCCCAGGTCAGTGGCACAACCAGCTTTCCAGGGGCACACACACGTTGCAGAATTCACCATACTGGCCTCTTCCCAAGTAGGAGTCAGGACCCCAGATCCATCCTCAGGACCACCCCTTCTGCCACACTAGGTGAGGTTCTTCCTTGAACCTATCTTGAGCAGGCCTCTCCTCCAATCATTGCCACTGCCTCCAATCATTGCCTCACCCCACCTACCAGGATCACCATAGTCACCCCTTTTGTTCATGCCCACTACTCTGGCTTTCCATTCACCCATGGTAGGGCACAAGGGTTATGGAATACACGAAGGGGAAGAAGCGTATTCAGTCTTTCACCATATCTTCCCTGAGCAACTACTTTATGCCAGGCACTATCCTAGGCCATGAGGGTATGGGTGAAACGTTGTCCTCCTGGTTGTAAACCTTACATTCCATACACTGAATCAGGATTACAATTTCTTTACAACTCCCCAGTGCTTCAAGGAAAATCCAAACACCTTAGGCAGCATACAAGTCCTTTCCCGATCCCAGTACTGACAACTCCTCCCACCTCAACCTCACCCATCCCAGGCTACAAACTTGATGAACCACTGCCAGCTCCCCGAGTACACACTCCTTTCTCATTCTTCTAGACACTACTTCTTTTTTTTCTTTTTTCTAGACACTACTTCTACTGCCCAACTGTTCTACTTTCTATCTCATTACCTCATCCTTAGTCTCTCCCAGGAATCCCTCCCAACATGACTCAACAAGTACCTCTTACAAGTCCATGGGCAGGTTTTTGGCCAGAGCAGTTTGTACATAGCCCTGCCTTTATGGATTTAATTCCGTACCAAATCAGAAGCTCCTTTGTATGAAGGCCCCAGTCTATTCCTCATCTCTCTCCTGGCATGTCTGGCACTGACACTGGTTCATTAACACTAAACATTAAGAGATCTGCTTTCTAAAGAGCTCAGTGAGTCACTGTGCTGCCAACCCTAGGAAGCTAAGAGGAAGAAAAAAAACAATGGCAAAAACTATTACTAGCCTTAACATAACAAATGGAACAGTAAGTTGCAACCCAGGACCAAAAACTAAAGTTATAGGGACTGGGGTGATAACTCGGAGGCATAAATGTCTGCCTCAGAAGCACAAGGTCCCAAGTTCAGTCCCTGGTACCACATGCCATGCAGCCCCTGGAACCCTGTGCACCTGTAATCCCAGAGCTGGGAAGGCTGAGACAGAAGATTCACTATGAGTCTGAGCTGTGTAGTGAGACCCTGTATTAAAAAATAAAGCTATACCCTCAGCAATATGCCCAACTGTCCCCTCTACATCTCTCCTCCTGGTAGCTGTCGGTTTTAAACATACAAGATGTGGCCTTTGAAAATCTCACTGATTAGCAAGCATGTGGATCAGTTTTCACGGTTCACTTTGAAGTTCTCTGATCTTCTGGGTACCAGCTTAGACACCTGTACCTCTGTCCTTCCGGATGCCTGCTTAGACACGATTCCCTAGGACAAGCTTGGATGTCTCTCTGGATGTGGTTAAGTGGGACTTCCTTTTTACCCCAAAGATATTTTTGCTTTTGCCTTGTTGTTTCTAGTCTTCTCATCTCCCACTCCCCACTCCAAGCCAATAAAAATGGCTCCAAAAATTAAACAGGCCGAGATTCCATAGATTATGGTTAGCATGCTAGGCCTGTATTCCAAGGATAAAGAATCACCATTATGTTGACCCACCATGAATTTTTCCTTGGAACAGTGGACACCACTCAATTTTCCCAACACTGCAACCAACTAGCAAAGGATATCAACCAGAAGTTGGGGCTGAGCTGTTGTGGGGCTCAGCACCTTCATGAGGTATCGCAATTCCAGGAATTGTGATTCAAATATGACCTTAAAATTCTATTACTGAGACTTCTGGGATATCTGTGGATTGATGTCAACCAGACGTAACTTTAAATTTAGGTTCCAACACTGTATGGCTCTGGGTGTTTCATCACTTGTAAAACTGAGATAAAACGCCAACATTGTTATGCAAATAGATCCAACTACTCAAAAAATAGCTTCTAGCAAAATTATGTTATGGTATGCTGGTTTCCCATCAAGCCCTGACCTTAAGGGGAAAAAAAAAAAAAACCTGAACAAAACCAAGAATGTACTTCATAAGAGAACTCTGCTTTGCAACCTTGCAATAAATACTTCTCTTGGGAGGGTCAATTCTCTGGCCTGGTCACTCACACCCATGGGGATCTGCCCAGATTCTTTAGGAGAAGGTCCAGCTAGAGTCATATCAACTCCTCTGTTCTGTCTTCCAACTCCAGGGAGGCATAATACCAGCAACCCAGAGAGCCTACATCCCAGGGCAGCTTCCACCCAGCTCAGAGCCCCTCCACACTCTGATAGAAAGCAGCTAGGGACATGGTGAAGGCAGCAACTAGAATGAAGAATTATTTAAACAATAGTGCTAAGTCATCATGAAAATGACATCCTTGCTGGACCACAATTTTCCATCCAAAGACCAACACACCCTACCGCATTTCAATTTATCAGCTTTTAATGAAAAGCACAGCCTGCCAATCCAGGTCCCCATCAAGCCTCCAGTGTTTCCTACTGAGTGAAAAGCAATTAATTAGCACCATCTTCCTATCACACAGTACCCTGTATAAACCTTGAAGAGTTTGAGAATGCAGTAGTTCCTTGACATTTTGCAGTTCAACTTTTGCAGACTGTTTTGTGGGTTTTCAAAAGATATTAGTCTAAACTATTTCTTGTGGATTTTTCACTATATTGTGGAATTTTGTGGTACCATACAAGTTTAGAAAATGATTAAGAACATTAGAAGTGTTTTTAAAAGTGTGGGAAAGGCTTATAAGAGTATGGGAAGGATTTAAAAAGCCTTAAAATATACATAAATACTAAAATATAACATCGATACTTCACTGATTTTCACTTTATTGCATAGGTGTCTGGAACATAACCTCCATGGTAAGTGAGGTACCACTGTGCTCTATTCTGGGATAGGAGTTTAAGAAAGTAAAGGTAAACCAGGTGTGATGGCACAGGCCTATAATCTCAGCCTAGGCCCCATGCAAGACTCTGTCTCTAAAACAAAAACTAAAAAAAAAAAAAGTATATTTCTCCAGCACAAAGATAAAGAGGACTGACGTAACTGATAAAAGAGCTGCCACTTTCAATGTGATCCCTTTTTCTTTTTCCCTGTATTTTTTAGGGAAGGGTTTCCAGGGTGTTCAGGGTCTCACTACTAGATCAGACTCGTGATCTGCCTGTTTACAGCCTCCCAAGAGCTGGGATTACAGGCCCACACCACCATATACAGCCTCATTTGCAATGTCGGTGCACCCCGGGGGTGGGGCCTGCACGGCAGGCCTGGGAATCAAACCCCTGGCCCCTACGCTTGCTTGCAGGCCCTTTAATCTGCTGAGCTATTTGGCCAGCCCCTCAGAGTGATCCTAAAGTATAACTTTTTGGTGATACTTAATTTTAGAATTTAGTACAGCATCTGGACACTTTTGTGCCACAGTTTTGTTTGTTTGTTTGTTTGTTTTTTTGAGACAGGATCTCACTATGCAGTTGAGGCTGGCCCTGAGCTCACTTTTGTAGCCCAGGCTGGTCTTGAACTTGCACCAATCCTCCTGCCTCAGCCTCCCAAGTGCTGGGATTACAGTGTGCCACAGTATTAAAAGCATATTCCATTTTGCCCTGTCACACACAGGCCCCGAAAGCCTTGACACCACTGGCTCCCCCACACAAGACCTGCAACAGAGAGCAGGTGTCAGTTCACAAGACCAGACGGGCCCACATGACCTAACAAACCTGTATTTTATTGTGACTGTTTTATATTTAAATTTAAAGCTAAGGAAGGTCAAAACACTCTTTCCTAAGTTCTCATATTAGCAAAATACTATAAATATTAGTATACATTAGAACAGAGTACTCTGTAAAATGTTAAAAAAAGAAATTGAATAATTGCACGGAAAAGGAACTAAAGTCCCTTGTTTTTACACTGAAGGATTCTGGATTTCTCTCCTAGGAAAGTAGCAACTAGAATTTATTTTCCATATGAAAAAATGTGGGAAACCCAACTAAAGTTACCATATGGTACCATATGCATGCAGATTTATGCAGGGGGCCAGCAATCCTTTCTCATGACAACTGGGAAGGTAATTTGAGATTTTCACACACAAGAAATCAGTGTTCTGTGATCTACAGTAATTGGTCATCCAGGTGAAGTCTTAACTTACCTGGCAAGATACTGTGGCACATTTACATCACATATTCTAATTACAACAACAAATATGTCATATATGATCTTGCAAGACACAAAGATGTGGTGTTCAGAGTTACTATTTAGTGTTATTATCTTAAGAATAGTGACTTCCAGGCTGGGAGTTATGTGATATGCCATGAGAGACATAATAGGGATGCAGGATAGTAAGTGGAATATATTCTGGTAATTCATAAGCACAAGTAACATGAAATAGGAATATTTCCTTTTCCTCATAGAAGTAAAAAAAAAAAAAAAAAAAAAAACCAGGTCAGCTTGTGAGTAAAGCCTTGTTCCACACTACTATACCCTGGCTTCCCAGCCTCATGGACATCTAAGCACATCTCTGCCATCCTCTATAAGGTCTCATTATCCAGATCCATCTTGCCAGCTGATATACCAAGATACCAGTGAGGCTAGGACCCTGCGTGAATCTCCCCAGGGCAGGCAGACACCACCATCATCACCATCCCCACCACCCTGACCTCCACAGAGCCTTCTGTATTCACATAGCACACTTGAACACTACATGTGTGTGACTAGCATGTTCCAAAAGAACAGCAAGGGTGGCCTCTGAGAAAAAAGAGCTGGGGAGAGGAAGGGGGCATGAGATTTTCATTTCTTACTCTAGAGATTCCTATATTCTCAAATTATTACAAGATTATCATATTTGGCTTGGGAATTTTTTAATGCTTATAGAGAAACCATCAACAAGACATGTCAGACAATCCACCACCTTAAAATATTAAGGCTAAAAGTCCTCTTTGCACATTAAATTTGGCCCTAATTTTTAGAAGTATAATAGTCAGTGCTCTCATGCCTTGATTGATAAAGATAACTTTACACAGCCAGCATACCAGGGAGGGCCAGGGCAATGTGAAGGTAGCATTCAAAGAGCTTGGGAGGACAAAGTCCCCAATCTCAATACCTTGTTTCTATTCCACAGAAACAAATCCAGTCAAGTTCACAATCATTACCTATTATCTGGAAACACCATGGAGGCTTTTAGTACAATATACTTAAGAAGTAAACATGTGAATTAATAATCCATTAGCTTGTTCAACAAGCACTTGTAATTGGGGCAGGCTATCTTAAGTTTTGCATATACAACATTGCTTCTGACCCTGTTCCAGCAATCTATCTACAGGTGACAGACTAACATTAATCATAAGGAATATTTTTCCAACAGTTAAGGGCTAAAGCCCTGGAGTGATCAGGAGACGATGTTTAAGCTTCCACCTTAGCACCTTCTTAGGCAAGCTTAGGCAACCACAGGGACCATGGTTCAATCCCCGGCATCACATGCTGCGCCAGCCCCACCCCCAGGGCAGGCTGAGCCAGCAATAATAAAAAAAAA